>CAEFZX010011406.1:0-227660 GCA_903066825.1 Alfaro cultratus
CTTCATTGTTGTTTTGCACTCGCGTCTCCTGATTGTGTTTATGCATGTGGGTTCATAAACTGGAACCAAACATGACAAAAAGTAGCTTTTCAGAAAAATTTAGGAACCTGTTTAAGTCAACAATTCCTTAATATTGCTGAAAAGTATTGTTTTAACTGAATTAACCTGCCAGTGGAACAGGTTAATGTTCCACTGGCAGTGGAAAAGAAAAAAAATTTTCCACATTGTAACTTATAATGTGGGATAAAAGTGGATTCCTTTAGGCATACAAGATAAACTTAACTTGTTGTGGAAAACTATTTATTTGACCCAGACAACACAACTCCCATGGTGAAACATAGTGGTGGCAGCATCATGATGTGGGGGTGGGTTTCTTATTGTGGTACATGGAAAGCTGGTCAGAGCTGATCATATGGATGGAGCAACAAAACAAGATAACACTGGAAGAAAGTCAATTAAAGGCTGAAAATAAAAATGATCAGTTACAGCCAAAACAGACTCCGAAAATGATTGATTCCGGGAAGTGAATACAAACTTTACAGTTTCCTTTTAAAACTGTTAAAACCAGTTAAAAAAACGACACTATGTCGGAGGAGTTTTCTGTTGAAACGGAGCTATTGAGACCAGCGGAAACGCTTTTGTCAACGTCCTTTAGTTCCAGCCAGAATACAGTCTGCTGCAAACCTGAGACTCTCATCTCTGAAATGGTTTGGACTGTTTTATTCTATGCTTTTTGTGTTGTCCCCTTCAATACACAGTTTAATTTGAGCCTGGCTCTGATATGTTCAGGTTCTCATTTAGTTTTAAAGTGATTTTCATGCAGTTTGTTGGGCTACTTCAAGTGTGACTCTCCCTCCACATCTGCAACTACAAAACCTGGATCAGAAAATCCAGCTGATGTTTGACAGCATCTACTTTCCCATTGTTCACTACTTTGTGGTTTTTTTTATTGCATGGAATCCCAATAAAACACATTAAATCGTGCGGTTCTGATGACAAAACAAAGAAAGATTGGAGAGAAGCAGAGAACACATCCTATCTTTTATTGCCAGAAAGTTGTGAGTGAACTGGACACTGATTACTGACACTTAGCTGAGGGAGTGAGGTGATAAAACATACAAGGCACCTACTAAATGAATTTAATACACTAGCAGAGAAATGACTGGAGATATTTGGCGTATTGATTGCTGGCTAAGTGTTTACGAGTGTCCACGAGGCTGCTGTGTTTTCACTTCAAACCAGAGATGCGGAGAGCAGCATGGGAGACTGGGATTTGTGGTCAAGAAGAAAATAGACATCCTCCTCTCTCTCCTTTGAGTAAAGAGGGTGAGGTCTGATTTATGTCATGAACCAATGACACAGAGAGGAGAGCCTGATTTTCTGAGAAGAAGACACGCCAAGGAGAGACACTCTGAAGATTTCTGGTCCAAAGCAGGAGAGAGTTTTCCTGATTTTCAAAGGTTTAGGTTGAACTTTTTCTTTCTCAGACCAAAGGATTTCTGCAGCCATGACTTCAGTGCTGTGTGGCTGCATCACCAGCATCCTCACCTACGAAACCTACAAGTCTGTGGTGGTGAGGAGCTGGCCTTTAGGGATCTTTTATCGACTGGTGCAGCTAATCATCATCTCATATTTTGTTGGGTCAGTAATCTGTTTTTTATATGTTTTCTTAAGTTGTAGTTTATGCATGAGTTAAAATAGATTCAACCCAGATATCTTGAAATCCTTTTCTATTCATCTTGAAACCTGAACCTCCATTATTTGGCATGTAGGATAGTTTTTCACATGTCCACTCAGGTGGCCAAGATGTATTTAAGACTGAAAAATGTATATAAAAACACCGGAACAATACATTAGTTAAGCAACAAGACATACATATTTTAATGTATGTAGTAAAACCTGACTATTTTCCCGAACTCCGATGCTTGTGTTGCACTCTACATCCTCTTGCCAATAGTAAGTTTAGAGGATTAATACTTTTGCACATAGGATAAGGTTGGTTTGAATGGCTTTTTCACCATGATAAATTATTACTTGACAGCTGCAATTTGTATTCACTCTGGTTTGTGATTTTGTCTCGAAATTGTATTTTGATTTGGTGTTGACGCTACCTCAAAAAAGATATTGCTTTAATTTCTTTGCACTTTATTTATGTAGGAGAAATACATACAAATTTGTTCTTTTGTTTGTGCTTATCGTGCTCTGAAAGTATTTTGTAGGCAAATATAAACTTTGTCCAAATTCTATCCTGATCTTAACAAAATAACTCAAAGGAAACAAGACAAAAACACCTAAAGGTGAGAAGTTTGACGTCATCTGAGATGCAATAAACAATCGTTATTACTTTTATTATCAATATTTTTCACATTGAACTGATATTCTTGCCTAAAAACCTAGATATTTGCATAAGTTTTGGTTGAGTGGTTTTAGACTTGGAGGTAAGATCTGAAACTGAGCTCAACCTCTGACTGTCGTTTCATTTGCCCTGCAGCTACGTCTTCCTGTATGAGAAAGCTTACCAGGTGGCCGACACAGGCATCGAGTCTTCAGTCATAACGAAAGTGAAAGGATTTGGCAAACTTAACAACGCTGTGATGGATGTGGCTGATTATGTCTACCCTCCTCAGGTGTGAAACACACAACTACACAATTAAACACTTTTAAAAACAGAAACTCATACTCAATTTATACTTTAATAAAAAAAATACATGCTGTGGTGTGTTTCAGGGTGAAGGCGTGTTTAGCATCATCACTAAAATCATAAAAACGGACAACCAGTTCCAAGGACGATGTTCAGAGGTGACACATTTGGAACAGTTCAGACATGTATTTTCTCAATGTTTACCAGTTCACTTGGATGAAGCTTTAATTTATTAGCATATTTAAAACCTTCATGATTGTAATTAAACAATATAGAGATGACACACTTATAACATGAGAATTTCTGCATATAAATCGTTCCACCAGCAACTTATGACTCAAATTACAGACCAGATGCTGGTTAAGCTTTATGCAGTAAAACACACCTGTCTGTGCATACTACTTAATCTTATTGAAATCATTTTGCATGCTAGTTGCTATGTGTGTACCCAGAAAAATTTAGCTTTGTTATAAAATTTAGCTTTGTCATAAACAACTTAAACTTGTTGTGTCTTCATGTTTATTTCAGACTGAGAAAGAGTTTAATTGCAGCACAAATGCAGACTGTCTGCAACATCTTGGCTCTGTTCAAGCTGATGGTGAGTATAACCTTTAAGGATTGTGGGATCCTTGGTCTATGATGTCATTCACACACCTCATGTCATCTATAGTCATGTTTTGCACTGCATGCCTTACATGATGAGTTCTTACATGATGCATTTGGGCCATTCCACATCCATTGTTTCCAATCCTAAAATGAAACTCCTATCAAATTTACTCAGATTGTTGTAATCTACTCTTGCTCATCTGCTAGGATTCCTTTGTATCTGTTGTCACTTACCATTAGACGATCCAGTAACTGCCTGTAACACCAAGGCTCAACTCAAAATGACCCCACTTATGGACTCTGGTGTCCACTGTGGAAGAAATAATGTAACGATTGTTGTTCTTGTACACACACACACACACACACACACACACACACACACACACACACACACACACACACACACACACACACACACACACACTTGTAGAAGTGTCTCTTTAAGCATTCTAAAATGATTAGACAATGTCAAATTGATCACCAATTGTATTTTCTTTAAAAGGTATAATTACAGGTGCATGCAACACATCTGCTGGTTACTGTGAGATTGAAGGATGGTGTCCAGCAGAGGATGACAAAGTAGACATGTGAGATTAGGCCACACGAAGATCCACACACACACGGATGCAAACTTATTTGTAATGTTTCTGTTACTTAAAATGTTAATATTATCACCATCTCCAGCAAGCCAATGTCTGAGTTTGTGGACTTCACCATTTACATCAAAAACAGCATTCGTTTCCCCCTCTTCAACGTCACCAGGTGGGTCATTCACAAGCCCCCAAACAAACATCTTATTAACTTAGATCAGATTAAGGGTTAAGCAGAAGTGTAAGAAGAAACAGCTTAATCAGCATAGTTTCAAAAATGTACTTTTTTAATGTTTTTATCAAAACCTTTTATTTTTCAGAGAAAATTTTCCTGCAACAAAATCTATCAAGACTTGCACCTATGACAAGATCAGAGATACTTTCTGTCCCATCTTTCGAGTGGGGTATATTCTGAATGAAACCCAGCAGGATGTGACTCTGCTGGCAGACAAGGTCTCACTTTTCTTACTGTTCAAATTGTCCTTAATTTTTAGAGCTGAAAACTTCTTATACAAGAAAACTGTATAAACAAAACTATATAAACACACAAGTCATAAGCTGTTGTGGTGAAGATATTCTCAAGAGCAGACAGTACAATTGTAATCACATGACAGAAATGAAGGACAAAACATATTGTAGTCAAAAGCCAGTATTTCATTACATTTATGTAAAACTGTATATCTATTAGAAAGGATCTAGTCATGCAAATAGTTTTGGACTACGGTGTAGATTTTGAACTCCACAGGTTCAGTATTTACAGTTTTTGAGCTTTGATGTTTACTTCATATTTGACAGGGTGGTGAAATAGGAATAAACATAGAGTGGAGATGTAACCTGGACCATGATGTTGACCTCTGTGTTCCTAAGTACTCTTTTTCTAAACTGGATGCTCCATTTCAAAATGCCAACCTCTCCAAAGGTTACAACTTTAGGTAGGTTATAGTACTGAGTAGTTTTTTTTTTCCCACTTTGCTTTTTCCTAAATATTTTTTGTCATTGAATCCAGATTTGCCAAATACTACAAGACAGAGGATGGAACTGATTATCGGCGTCTTCACAAAGCATTTGCAGTTCGTTTTGATGTTATGGTGACCGGCATTGTAAGTTACTTGGTTTGTTTTAAAAGAAAAAAGTATGTACATTGAACTAGACATTTTAAAAGCAAAGCTTCTTCCAAAGAGCACCTAAATGTTTAAAAAGCAATATCCATTCATTCATTTTCTGTGCTTGCCCAATTCTCATCAGAGACCTTGTAGGACTAGTGCATATCTCCAATGGTCCAATGACCAGAAGACCCTGGACAGGCTTCCAAGACTGTGAAACAGATGAAACAAATGACCTTTCAAACTAAAATGTATCCATTTATTTTCTAAGCCTTCTTCATCATTGCAGGGTTAGGCATGGATGGGTCACTGGTCCATCACAAAGCAACATTGAGCCACACAGGACAGACAAAAACCATCCATCATTTATACCTACTTCTTCTTGGAGGGCTGCCTGTGCCTATCATCAGTAGCCATCAGGTGACAGGTGGGGTACACCCTGGACAAACTGCCAGTCCATCACATCCAACAGAGACAAAGGGCAAACACCCATGGACACACAGCACACACACTTGTAAGGGCAATTTGAAGTAAATAACTAACAGCCATTTTTTGGACTGTGGGAAGGAAATCAAAGTAGCCTGAGAGAATCCATATATGCACAGGGAGATCATTCCAACTCCATGCAAAAAGACCCCAAGTCAGGATTCAGGACTGTCTCACTGTAGCCCCAATCTGCAACAGTGTGAGCCATCAAACAGTTTTACAAAACTTTCTTAAGGTCCATTAACAGTTTTTCTCAAAATCCTCTCTAGATTCTTCTCTCAACCAAATATTTCCCTTGCCCACCAATGAAGCCGCTGTCGGTTTGGTCGTCCTGTGCCTGTCTGCTGCTTGGAAAGTCCACAAGAACAACCAAGACCTACATCACCTCTTCTTCAGTTTGAGACCGGTCAAGTGTCCAAGACATAACAACACAAGTTTAATGATAGAATTACAAAATAAATCATCAACCTTTGACCTAAAGTAACCTGGCATCAAGTACTTGTGCTTGTTATCAATATCCTATTCCTAACAAAGAAATCCAATAACAAAACCTTGTCTGGATTCAGATGTGGAAGTCTGTTTCTCTCAATTACACCCTGCAGGATACTGTGTCATTGCCTGCTTGGGCACAGGAGAATTCACAGATGACATCCAAATCCAGGGACTCAAAAACCGGATGATCCGAATTGGAGCTTTGTACATAAAAAGAGACAACATTCAAAACCTTCCCTCTTGTTACTTGAAGCCACACAGACTCAGCTCTTTAATTCACAGGGAAGAACTGCAACAACAGGGCACTCAGTCAGGGGCTTGTTAGTATCTCTATGCCCACCCCGGTGGTATCCGATGGCTTAGTATAAACCATCGGATACTAAGTGCCTAGATCCCTGTACTAACTCTGACTCCACAGGGGGATTTCCTGTAGAAGTCATCAAGAGTTAAATAAAGGTTTAGCATTGAGACTGTACCTTTTAACTTAAAAAGAATACATATAACTAGATCAAAAAGGACGGTTAAAACAGATTAACTCTCTCTTGTTCTTCCAGGCAAGAAAGTTCAGCTTAATTCCAACAGTGATCAATGTGATCGCAGCTGTCACCTCAGTTGGGATGGTATGAACTGTGTAATATTCTCAGAATAGATTAGAACATTCTTGTAGTCGCCAGTGGTTTTAACATGTTTTTATTCTGTATTGGCAGGGCGCAGTTCTCTGTGATCTCATCTTACTGCACTGTTTGAAAGGAGCACAGTACTATAAAGAAAAGAAGTTTGAGGAGGTACTATGTGTTTGAAATGCAGTAAAGTAATAATGAAAAGTGAAGAAGTGTAAAAAAATAATCTTTTTAAAGATTATTTGCTTGTTGCCTTCAAACCAGCAATGAATCTCAAAGGCAAACTTGAATTCAGTTGTTTAGGAAACATCACAGGTAGTCTGGCTAAAAGATAACTCAACACTTATCTTTAATAGATATAAATTGGGTAAAATTGTTCTATCTCTTCATAGAATATCAGGCATATTTGATAATGTGAAGTCATGTCATGGTTAGTATTTATCTGATGATAATTTGCATCGTTGAGGACAATTATCCTCAGCAAAATCCCAACTCTATGTGTAGAAATATAACTTTAAAACTGCAACTACACCATTCCTTGCTGCATGTTGAGACAAATCATTGTGTCCCATTCAATCGTTTTGGTAAACACCCATTTCAGTAACAGTTGGAGGTCCATCAGACCATTAGCTGCCATTTTTTAGTCACAGTTGATTCGTGTCTTTATCCTGGGGGACAAAGTAGGTGAAAGGTCAAGCTGTGGTTGAACCATGCCGTGTAGCGTCCATGATCTGCACCATGAATTCAAAGACCTTGCTATTCTTTTCCATTCTAGAAATATGTTTCTACTTCTGGCATTATTTTTGTTTCAAACAAATTAATGAGTTTCAGTGGAGTGTTGTGTGGTTTATCATAAATTTCCTAAAAAATGCCATAATGTGCAAGCCGTTTTTGAACAGATCAAAGCTGTTTTAAAGGCAAATGAGGGTCACACCAGATATTAATTTCACTCTGATTTGTTTTTTGTGGTGGTGTGTTTCTAACCGTCTTGTCCACCCAGGTGTCAGAAGAACAGATTCATGAATCCCTCACTCCAAAACCAGGAAGTCAGCTGTCAATCAGACGAGGGAACAGTGGCTGCAATGACTCTGGAGCCGTATCCCTCTCCACCAATTGCTGATGACAGGAATCTGAAAGAAATTGGACAAACCTCATAGTTTTTCTCTCTTTACCCTTGTAACAATTTCTTACCATTTTCTTCAGCAGTCAGGATTTTGTAGGTGGTTGTAGGTTTATTAGGACGGGTAAAATTGATCAACATTCCCTTCAACTTCAGTTAGGGACAAACCAAAATTGTTTTTTGTAATGTAAAATTTTGAAGTCTGAGAAGGAAAATTGTAGAAGATTTTTTAAATTTTCTACACATAGCAATATAAAAAGTTGACATGCTAATGTTTACAACCGCCCATGGGTTGCCATGACAACCAGCTCTTGCCGCAAGAACAGCTGCTCCTACATTAAAAGTACAGGGAAAAGGGACGATTTATTCGCAAAATAACTAAAGCTCAGTCAGACTGGATGGAGAACATGCTGGAATAGCAATCTTCAATCCTTGCCACAGTATGTAGGCTTTGATAGACCCTCTTGGCTGCCTGTCTTCAAGCAGATTGTCAGTTTGAATTAAGTTGCACATCTGTGACCTCTGTTTACTAATCATGCGACTTCTGAAGGCAATTAATTGTGTCAGATTTTCTTTGCGCTGAGCCCAGTGAAATACATAAAAGTTTGTGGTTCCAACAGGACTAGCGCGAAACATTTGAGGGTGTATGAATATTTTGAAAATCTGAATCATAGGGTGTGAGTGAATGTAAAATGGCCATTGTCGTTCATCAGTTTCTTCAGTCCGTTTAGGTACAATAATGTGTCACATTTTGTGTGTCTGTTAAGATTGTATAATTTAAAAAAAATCATATTTTGTTTGTCATTTTCAGCTTAGAAGTTTATTGGGTTTTTTTGCAATACAACAATATGTCTGTGATCTCAAATAAAGACTTAATGTCTCTTACTGTACAGATCTAATAATCCATATCATTGTGTGTGAGAAGGAAAGGGGCTGTGGGACATGTGTGATATGTGTGTGCGTGCGTGCGTGTGTGTGTGTGTGTGGCTTGAGGCTTGCAAATTGGCCATAATTGCTGCACTTCAGGGTCAATATGAGATGTTTCCTGTGCACACTAATGGACAGATGCCGTTAATATTTCTGGAAGGGACTTTAGAGGGGAAAAAAACACCATTACACTCGTTTTCTTTCATTATTTCCCAGCTTTACCTCTACATACTTACTTTTCATACAGTAAGTTATGTACTTTGGCATTTTCTCAGTTCTAGTTAATGCGTCATAAATACTGTCATTTCCATTCTTCTCTCTCTTCTGCTGTTTTTTTTTTTTTTTACCATTAACTCATCAGAGATCTAAAAACGTCAGCTTAAGAGTCGTGGGTTATGTCAGTCAGTTTTCTGAGAGGTTTTCTTTAGGGAGAGCCATGAGAGAAGTTAATATCAAAGTTTTCCCACCCAGGATATGCGTCACACTTCTTGCTTTCTTTTCTTAATCCAGTATCTTTATTTTCTATCATTTTTAACACGTTATGATAACAAATGAACATGAGTTGTTTGCTCAGTCAGCTTGCTATAAAGTAGGCAATAGTATGCCATAATAGTAGACAATAATCTTGACCAAGATTAATCACAATTCATTGGTCAGTATTAATTTGATTTAAATTGCCATAAAAACAAGAACATTTAAAGTTTCTTTTTACCCATTACACACAATTTCCATTTTATGGTTAATTGCTCTTGATTTATGCTGAAAACAAGAACTTAGCTGCTCCAGCTGAAGCAATAAAATGAGTCTATATCAGATAATACAGACACAGCAGCGCTTCAAAATCAGATTTCTTATTTTTCCCAGTGATTTGGTCAAAGGTGGCAGATCATATCAGATTATAAACCTTTATTATTTTTCTCAACTCAGAAGGTTTCCAAAAATATTTACTATTTGTCACCTATAGCCCTTTTTATTGTAGCTACAAATTTTATGTGGTGAAATAATATCCCATGTTATGAATTTCTGACAGAGAGTGTTTCAATCCAACATCTGGAACTAATGGGGCACAGATGCAAAACATACAAAGATATGGCATCATACTATAAGTCAAGTTATGTATGTTGTTTGCAATTGTTGATAACAATAGTTATTTTATTTGCAGGATGAAAACACTCCTGGCCTGAAAACTTTACTTTGGAAGCAAATGCACAGATGCTGATTAGAATCATTATTATTATCTTAATCTGATAAGGTTTTCCTCTCTTGGCAGTGAATTGCTCTGACTGTCCGGTAGAGAATCATCACAGACAGACAGGATATGTGTGGGAGTCAGCAGCAGAGACATTAGATCAGACAGCAATCAGCTGCTGTCCAGTAGGAGAATAATGGAGAACAACACACAACAACTCTGCAACGATGGCATTTAAACTTTATTGCTAGACATATATGATCTGATCGAATGCTTGTTAACAAAGCAGTTTCTGAGCAGGACAATGCTCAGAAACTGAAACAAGTGTCCAGAGATATTTGACACACATTCTGTAGGAATATTCATTTACATGGTTTCCATGTATGGCTGGAAAAATGCATAAAATGACAGAAATTCCTGTAACTAAAGAGTCCCAGAACAGTGGTTTCAAACCACTTTAAAAACTCTGCCACTTTCACAACCAGGTAAATCTGTTTTGGAGACAAACTCTCCTCAAATATGATGGTTTTAAACATGTATTTTTTTAAACATTACTTATTCAGTAGAATCATTTCTGTTCTACAGCCACTATCTGTGCTTTTTCCCAGCATTCATCTTCTTCAGAGCTTGTATCCAAGCAGGGAGATTTGAACGACGGGCAGGCAACACTTCGTCTATTTCTGCCTGTACTGCCTCAAAGTCCGGCTCGAATAACGAGTCCTCATCTGCTTCCAAATCTTCGTCCTCATCCTCCTCTTCCACCGTATCGTCCATGATGTCCGGCGACTCTATGGCGATCACCTGCTCGCAAAAATGAACCCGGCGGTTCTCCTCGACCCGTCTCTGCGTCACAGAATAGTGAATGACCAAAAAAGAAATACAGATAGAAAACAACAAAAAAATCTGTGTCAAATTTACCAAAATGTGTTAGACATGTGATGGTGTTATCAAAAACAAAGAAGTTTCTGAATGGCTTTGTCATTTTTTTTTAAATGTCTCTAATTATCACTTTTAGTTTAAGTCAGTTTGTTTCTGTATTTTGTAGAATCAAGAACAATATATTCTTCATGCAATCCATATTGAATTTTACAGATATGCATAAAAAATGCACTCAAATTCTGATTTAATCACTTTTTTAGCTGCTAATTGATATTTAAGTGTACCGTACGCTTTAAAACGTTGCACCACAAGGTGGCGCTGTTATCCACACTCTCTCACCCGTTTTGTCATCGTCTCCATTGCGGATTCGGCTTCATGGGACATGTTGTTTCTGAGCACACTCCGGGGAGGCGGAGCACAAGGACTCAGTGATGTTGGAGACAGAGAGACAGGAAGAGTCCTTTGCTCTTGGGAAGATGAGATGTTTCTCTGCTGTGACTCCACTGACTCTTCCATCATTTGGATGCTGGTTGAGGATGGTGAAGATATGGGCCCTGGTTCATCATAAGAGGGGAAAAAAGTTGATGAACAAAAACTGCAGCAAATGCCATTATTGATGAAGGCTAGAGGAGGGAATATTTTATTAAAGCATATATGAAGCATGAAAACTGGCAGCAATACAGACCAAGTACTAACAGAGTACTTTACTTGAATGGTTATATAAATAAAAATTCAACACAAAACAAAATATTAGCAAATGATCTGAATTTTTTGGAGGTATTATATGAAATTTAAATGGGATATCTATTTACAATATCTTCGATCAGTTGCTGCCTTTAGGATTCTCTACAATTGATCATCTCAGCATCCTTCAACCCTTCTGCATCCTTCACTACATCAGTGCAGCTTCTCTGTGGTTTTCCTCTTCCTCAGAACCTGGCAGCAAAACTCCCTGTCCAAAAGGTCCAATCTCCCTCCAGTCTAATAGTTTTAAATACTTGACTCCAAGTTAAGCACCTGATCTTCTGTTTTCAGCTTTAGCCAAATTACAATCATAAGTACTTATAAAATAATCAAATTAATAACGAGTTAAAGTTAATTCTTTCCTCCTGCCTCTGATTGGTTGTTTCTTACTGGAAAACAGTAAGAATTTTTGTTGTTATTTATTTATTTATGTATTGCTGCTATCTTCAGAAACACTTGTAATTTCTGAAGATAGAGTTAGGCCCACAGAGAGGAGGCACATGAACTTGATTTTTTTCATATTATCTGTTTCATATTCTACTTTCACAACACTGACGGTTTTAACAAATATGTAAGAAAAAACATATTGTTTAAGGAAGTTATATACTGCAGCTGTAAATAGTGCATAAGCATCTCAAAAGTAACTTTCAAATACTGTCTTAAGTCCCTGGCAGGTATCCAATAAGCATCACAGATACCATGTAAGTATAGATGCTCTTTAAGGACCGGATTCTGCATATATCTATCTAAAATACATTACAACCTGACAATGCTTACTGAATAATAAAACATGGATTGTGTGTTTTCATATTGTTTCTGCATACCTTTATCTGTCTTTCCTCCATCACTCATTTTCTCAGTCTGAAATCTCTCGTCTTTCCTCTCAGCCGGCTGATGTTGCCTCTTTCTGCTCATCTGGATTCTGTTCCTTCCTATTGAATGGTAAGGATTATCTGATGGCTGCAACCAAGAAGAATTAATACTTTTAATGCTGGGAGTGTAAAAAAACAAACAAACATTTTTTACATATTGGCTTTCAGAAAGAAATGAATATCTGACCTCTGCAAATGCTGACAACCTAAGCTGGAGTTTGGACAGCATTTCTGATCGGCTTTGTCCATCTTCCATTGGCTCCGACTGGTCAACCGGCTGCTTTAATGCTGAAGTGTCCATGTTTACAGGTGGGAAAACAGGGGCTGACTGTGGCATGCTGAAGACTGGACCAGATGAGGACTCTGTACTCCTGCAGCTCCACTGGTTGTTCCCAACTCCAACCTGATTCAAAGTTCCCGGTGACTGATTAAGACTGTGAGGCTGTGGCTGAATATGGGGTTGGCGTGATGGCTCCTCTGATGGTCTCTCAGTTACTGAGGATGTGGAGAGGTTTGGGTTTAAAAACTTGGCCCACTCCTGACCCTTGGTGATCTCGTCCAGAAGGCTGAATGACCCCAAGCCGATGTCAAAGTCACTGCTACGCCTGAAAGAAGAGAAAGTTTAAGCTCAGTTTGGCTCTTAGGAAGTAAAACATTAAAATCTTATAATCCAGAACATTTCAAACTATTAGTGTGTAGTTCATTGTCTTGATTAAAGTATATATAAATTATAGATTCATTTTGTCTCAGAACAAATGTAAAAGTATGAAATCAAATCCAGCAGAGATTATCCAAAACTGCAAAACGAAAGGCAGAGCAAACATTTGTTAGAGCTGCATTTTTGAAAAATCACTCAGATGTATTTACAGCACTTTTTTCTTTATGAAACAATAAGAAAACATCAACATAGAGACATTAAGTCTGTGACAAATATGGGCAAATTGTGCCATAGATTCAGCCAGTCAAACCCCTCTTTAAAGTTTATTTACCTCCTGTTCTTGTTTTTCTTTTTTACATTTTTCATTTATTTTAGTACTGATAATGTGTTTTAAAAATCTCTATCACAGTATGTATATTTAATTTTTATATTTACCTCAAAGTTCATACTTTGAGTCTTTTTTTCTACGTTTTCTGTTTCATGTAAACCATGTTGGTGTTAGTTTTAAATACTTTTGCAACACAAATCATGTATGAGATAAATGAGGAGAAATATTGCATATATGATGTTTCTAAACAAAATAAAAGGTTTAAACCTAGCCTTGAACATTTGGTAAATCTTTTTCTAAGCCCTTGAAAACAGAAAAAGAACAGAGATTGTTTTATTTTCTACCCATTTTTTTATTGTACTTGGAAATACCAGCTTGAAAAGACTTTTCACAGGCATATTTCAGGAATTTTACTACAAAAATAATCCCTGCAGGCTTTTCATTTCTCACATACTCTTTTTCATCAACTTCTCTTATAAAAATGAGCTGAGAAGAGTTTGAGGATTTATTTATTACAGAACAATAAGGGCTTTGAGTTGAAGCTGTCAGCCAATTTGATGATAAAATCAAAAATTTCGTTTTATTTCCCTCTCCCTTAACAGCCATTGCTTCCTCAAATGGTCATTTAGAAGAATCACAACACACATTGTCTGAAAGTGTGTTTGCAGAAATCTGTTGACAGATCTTGTCAGTGACAGGAGTGTTCTTGGCACATTATATGTGAAAATGTCAGGTAAAGTAGTCACAAGTCTTTTACTGGAAAGATCCCAAATGCCTTTCATAACGCTGATGAGGTTCTAAGGGAAAAATACAAATAAATAAAATCTAACTCTTAATACTTTTAGGACATCATAAATAATTTGGGCCTGTTTGGACATGATTAAGAGTGAGTCTGTTTGGTGATTACCTGATGTTGCTCGCAGTAGTGTTGTCTTCTGTTTGTGCAGGATGTAATTTGCTGGAATCAGTGAAGTCCGAAGGAGAGAAGGTTGCATCCGGATCATTATTTGGTTTGTTGCCTGGTGTGTCTGGCATTATTACCTGGTTAGAGATTGAAATGTGACAAAAAGCTGAAATATGTCTTCAGATTATTATTTTATTTACAATCATCTCTAGCAGAATATTAATAATAATAATAAAAGAACACAGCTCACTTGTGTTTCTTGTCCAGGAAGTCCATCTTCTTTCCCCTTTTTTCCAGCATTCCCATGTCTGTCCTTAAATCTCTCCTTGAGCTTCTGCGTCCATCTTCTCGTTTTATTCTCAGTTGATCGTTTTCTCCTCACGTTTGTTGCTACTTGGCTGTTTGAAAAGACCTGCAAGTCGTTATTTTGTTGCAAGTTGCCGAATCCTCCGTTTCCAACATGGGATCCTGTATTTCCCCCACCAGCTAAGCCGGCGTCTGTGCACGCCGGGACGTGGTTCTGGTTTTCCATCATGTTCAAAACAGCACCGGTATTAGCAGGGACGTCTTCTCTCATCAAGGTGCTGCCAATGCTCTCCCTCTCTGTGTCTGTCCTCTTAAAGAAAGTGAGTTTAACCTCCTTTTGTGGTTTAGCAGGAAAAAGCGGCCTTGTACTTGTTGGGGAGTACCCAGGCCCTGGAGCCTGTCCCAGCTCCCATTTCTTGCCCGAGTCTCCATTGGGGCCGACTTTCTGTGAAGGGAAGAAAGTCAGATTCCTGCTCCCTTCCAAAGCAGAACTTGCTTGGTGTTTTTCATCCTGTAGGAAGCCAGAGGTACTGTTTGTGGTTGAGACTGGGAAGTCCTTTGAAGGGTACCCGTTAAAACTAAGCATATTCACAGGACTGGTGGGAACTCCCTGGAGGCTGGCAGCTCCTCTCTCACCATTTTGCCCCAGAGCCGGAGTTGCAGAGGAGGATACAGGTGTTTGAAAAAGCGTCTGGCCCTCTCTTCCTGACTGAAGCTTCAGTCTCTGCAGCATAGACTGCAATATGGCCTGGCTGTCTGTTGAATGAGGTGACTGAGACATCTAGGAACAAATCTTCGGTGTGTCAGATCCTGGTTTCACTGAAACACATGTGAACAACGTAGCAGATAGGGATAGCTTCTACTCACTGCTGTGCTTCGTTGAGGCTGGATAGCAAGACAGAAAAATTTACCTGTGCTGTGATCATTTTTCTCCTTTAATCCAGCTTTGGCTGAAAAGACTCCGGCGAGGGTTGGCTTGCTCTTGCCAAGTTTTCTGATCTCTTTTCATCGTGCGAACAGTTCCTCACCACGAAATCAAACCGAGGCCCACGTTTTACCGCTTATCTTCCTGCTGCTTCTTCTCAAATATGCCTCGCTGTCATTTTGCATCCACTCATTCAACAGTCCTCAAATTGTGCAACAAAAGTCCTTCTCTCTTGAAAAACAAGCTCTTTACATATCTCTTCTTGCTTCTTGTAAAAGTGTCTCTCTTTCTCTAAATGCCCACCGTTTGGGCACACAAGCCTGTTCTAGTAATACCTCTTCTTCAGCAGCTGCTTATATCACCTCTGATGGGAGGAGAGTGAGTACACGCCAGCGTTCCTCACATCTTACGCACTGAAGAAGACAAACAAGACAAACCAGAGAGGTGAGATAATTCCACTTTGACAGTGACTCTCCCTCTGTGTGTCATTCTGCTTGAGTTTTAATTCGCCCCTCCTTCCTATGTCTTGCTGAGTATAGCACATGCACACACACCCTCTATCTTCCCACAGTGACCCTCCATTGGTAATTATAGGGAGGTTTACTTTGAGAGTGGCAGCTATTTTTACAGCTAGCTTCTTTAGTTTGAGAGAAAACTATGTAATATATTTAGCAACCCATTTTGTGTCAACGGTTCTTCAGGAGTGATGTTAGACTTGCAGTGCCTTGTAGTAGTATTGATCTCTCTTAAACCTTTCTAGAAATTGTCACAAACACCAACTTTCTACACAAAGTTGCTCTGTCATGATTGCACAATTGTGAAGTGGAGAGAAAGTGGTACAGAGTTTTACATTTATTTTACTGTATCCAGCTTCCTTTTACATTGGTCCTTTCTAAATAAAGTCCCATGCAAAAAACATCATTTCTGGGTTTTCTAATTGCCCAAATTACATTCCAACTCTGTGTAAATACATCAGTTGGCATGTTTGTCCATCTAAAGTTACAGGCTGGGTAAAGACAACAATAATCAGAGGAGGCCAAGACCCCCCTGGTAACTCTGAAGGAGATGCAGAAATTCACAGTTCAACCAAGAGAATCTATTGACAGCAAAAAGGTATTTATTATGCATCCAGGATCTGGCCTTTATTTACCTCTCACTTCACAATAGCGCAATGTTTTTGTTGCTTTTTCATGTAGTACCTCTGCAACGTAAACTGATGTTTGTGGTTGTAGTTTGAGAAACTGTAATTAAAATGTGGTAATACTTTTGTAATATCAGTATTATAATGTTATCCTAAAGACCTCTATTAACATGTGATGTCATTATTAAAGTCTAATCCATCACAATGAGCACCAGACGAAAATGATAAAAACAGATTTAGAGTTGATGTGTTTACATGAAAGTGTTGTTTTTGAGGTAGCCTCTGAAGTATCACCTCCCATAAGGAGTGAGAATAGGAATCTAGTCAAACAGCTAATGAGGTTCAGTGCAGCACAAACATCTGGGCGATTCTACAGTAATCCAGACTTATTAAAGGCTAAATCAAAAGTGAAATAAGGCTAGAGGTTTTATGAGTGAAGATAAAGGCATAATTTTATTAAAATGGACCTCAAACACCATAGTACTTTAAAAGTGGCCACTTTTAAAACATACTTTTAACAAACCTCAATTCAGTTGCAATTTTATTTTTCTCTCTTACACCAGGAAAAGGGAAAAGAAAGCAGCTTCATCAAGAATTCTGTTTTATTATCATGCATTGCATGTAAGCAAAACAATGTGAGAAATAAATATCTGCAGGATGCAGTGAGCAGATTACAAATTGATGATATGCCTTTTGATGTATTGTATTATTTACCAGCAACTGTTTAATTGTAAAATATATTAACAGAAAATTGTTTACATTTTATTTGACAGAGCTAAACTATGTTTTAGTGAAATATGAGCGTACACTACATTGCTAAGTTTTGTTAAAGTTTGTTAAATGCTCGTGAATTTAGGTAAGATGTGCAAAAAGTGGGTTAAATCTAAGATATGCAAAGCTGTGGGCCTGAGGGAGCAAAGTTGGGAACCACTTATAGCTGAAAGTTTCTGCTAGCAACATTAATGTAATGAAACTAACTGCATTTTTTAAAAAAAGGGCAACATCTGTTAGGTTTTAAAGTTTTCAGGTGTGTCACACAAGACAACGTAGGAACGTACAATGAGATTATAAATTACAGGAGAGACATAGTGATGGATAGAGCAAAAATGAGACATTATGTTTTGATAAATACCTTAAATAAAACGTTGGTGACTAGTTGAAACCCATTTTACTGTCTGAATTCATCTTCATAAAAATGCTATTCAGATTGGGTTAGAATGCCCCCTTTCATTACTGCTTAAAAAAACAGCAATATTTCAATGAATCCACGCACTTATCAAAACGTGCCTTTGTTTAAAAGGCTGGAAAAAGTGAGCGAGCCGAAAGAAAAGTGAATGCGCATGCGCTTGACTCCTTCTTTTCTGATAGGTCTACAGTGAGGAAGTGGGTTATGGCGGCGTAAACAAGGCAATAGTCGGTTATTCAGTGAGGCAGTCATCGCAAATAAGCTTTTACAAACACGACCACAGCTATAATAAGTATGTTTTCCGTCGGAGTATTTATTTTGTGGGCGGACGCTGTTAAAACCCAACAAACTGGTTCTACAGCTGTTTGGTAGCTTTGGAAAACTTTTAGCAAGGTTTGCTCATCTTGACTGATATCTTTGTAAAAATGCAATGTGTCGTAACGGGAGGAAACGTGAAAGGTACTGACTATTTCCTGCTGTTCCGTCGTTCTCATACGCAATATACGCTAGTAATGACTTAATTACTGATTGTGTGTGCATGTACCCACCAGTGCTGGGCAAAGCCGTCCACTCTCTGTCCAGGATCGGGGACGAGCTGTATGTGGAGCCTCAGGAAGACGGGGTGAGCTGCTCTGCTGCTGTCAGATACAGCGACACTTCCTTCAGCCATGCATGCAGTCTGATTTCTTCCTGTTAGTGCAAACCTTACGTCAATGAACAGTGTTGATTTTGTTGTATCTCTCTCTCTCTCTCTCTAGCTAGCCCTGCGGTCTGTGAACTCCTCTCGATCGGCCTATGCTTGCTTCCTGTTCGCACCGCTCTTCTTCAGCAGGTGCAGGTTTTATTTTTCTGTCTTTCGGAGTAGATCAGTAAGCATCACATTTATGCAGAGCCTGTAACTGCATCGTTTCACGTTTCTGTGCAGGTATTCCATTCCCACTGGGCTCAGCTTCCGCTGCAAGATGGCAATAAAGGTGTGAGAGCACAAATGCACAATTTAAAATCTGAAATTTGCCGCTTTGTCGGTGGTCTTCTAACTTTGCGTAATGTACAACCATAAAGTCCACCAGCAACTGCATCATCATCATCTGTAGTTTTCCCCACATCAGACATTATCTACAAGATTTTCCTTATGTACAATTACAGCTTTTCGTGTTGTTTTATCAGATGTGCATTTATTTTAAAAGACTTGTTCAGATGTCCTAGTATAAAGGTGTGCAACAGGCCAAAGGCTTTAAAGCAGTTTTATTAGTTTACCTCAAGACAGAACAACAGAAGACAGAAGAACCACATTATGCATGTTTACTATATTTTTCCAATATTTTAGAGTCTTCTTGCATACTTTAAAGCAAGCTCCTCATACTTTAACAACATCATGGGCTTTATATCAAATGCAAATTGTAATTTGTTCTTCTTTTACATTGAAGTTGTTCCTCTTGCAAATCCTCTCATCTTCTAAATGTTGTGATGTTGTTTTCAGGACATTTATTCACAAATCCCTCAAGATGCTTAACAATGAAACCAAACTCTGATCTTTCAGCAAATCCATCCCAAAATTCAAAATTCTTGGATGGGCAGGTTTTAAAATTTTATTTCAAGCCTTCAAAAATGTAATGTCCTGACATTTCTGGGGTTAAAGTTTTCCTTTTTTCGCTGAGGTGCCAATTAAAGTTCAAGCCTCAAGTAAGGCAGAAATTTCTCCTTCCACCACCTGCTGCTGAGCACTGCTGGCCAGCTGGCTGAAAGAAAACTACTATGCTTGTCATTGTTGTTTGAAAATGGCTGTTTTACTAAATAAACTTTTAAAATGTTTTTCTTAGTATAACTGGTAAGCAAAGAGTGACAGCAAAAATAGTTTAAAATTCTGATCTACGTTCGAAAAGTACAATAAAATTTAGAGTGCATTTACCTTGGATTAATTTTTTGAGTTAACCATAAATTGATGTTTTTCTTGGGGCAATTGGAGTAGTTATTGTTTTTCTTTTTTTAAAGAAAAGAAATTAGATGTCATGTTATACATTTTTGTCATAGATTTCTGTGCTAGTATAAAACAGCAGTATTTTCATAAGTAGGTTTTTGATGTTGTGAGAATGACCAACCCATTTATAGATTGGCATCATCTCTTCACCATATCTGATTGCTGATTTTTATGACTGATGCCAGTTGAATAATTCTCAGTAAGAAGACGGAAATGGATGCATCTGAACGTTTTCTTGCGTTGCTCATCTCTACATGCTGTTTTCTGTGCCACGTTGGTACCGGGAGGTTGTGGTTATCAGTGTGAAACCTCCAAGCTTCCTGCCCCAGATAGTTGCAGAAAATCTCACCTAGTAAAATCGTCCATTTTACACACGTGTACATAACATTATAGTAAGCCTGTACATGCCAAAAGTGTTTTTTTACATGACATAAAACAAGTATGAGATGGTTTCACTGCAGATAAAGTTACAGAAGCTCCTGCATCTGTTATTGAGGTGTTGCTTTACTTCCTGTTTTGTTTTTACTTTACCAGAGCGTGCAGTCCGTCTTCAAATCTCTAGCAACTTTAGAGAAAACGGTGGAAAAATGTCACATTGGTCTCGATGAGCAGAAAGATCGCCTCACTTTCACGCTGCACTGTAAACATGGTAACACGACCCTGCTTCCCTTTCAGATTTGCAGTGCTGTACACTGAGAGTTTCAGAGGGGACATTTGTCATTCATTTTGACATATTTAGTACTAATTGCAGCACTGCGCATTCATTACATTGCATTCTCTCGTGTGTTGTTTTGAGTTTTAAAGGTTTGTGTGTTTGGATGTTCTTTCCAGGCCTCCTGAAGACACATAACCTGTCTTACCAGGACAGTGAAAGCTTGGAGGCAGTCTTTGATAAAAACAGCTGTGCCAATGTGTTCAGAGCCCAACCCAGGTTTTCAAATATTCAGTCATTTTGTTTTGCTTTCATTATGCCACAGTTAAATTTAAGCCCAATCTGTGTTTTCCTTTGTTCTCAGAGTACTGGTGGACACGGTTGTGCACTTCCCTACATCTCTGGAAGAAGTGACCGTGACAGTGAGTGATGAACGGATGTGGGTCAGAAATCATGTGGAGGATGGTGCAGGTGAAAAAAATATTCCCCCCCCCTCCAGCTAGTAAATAACATAACAGTTACGTCAGCTGATTAGTTCAGTTATTTTCACAGCAAACTACAAACTGAACACTCCCTTTCAGTGCCTGGATATTTCTCATTTCCCCCTCTTGAGAAGGCGTGTTTCTTTTTTGAGTCAGTCTGAAGGAACTAAAAGTTTAGAACATTTAACAAAAGATGCTTTATGTTGATTAAATGACACAGAAAAGTTACATTAAATGGATTTAAACCCAAAGATGCTCTTGCAAATTAAATAGTTGCATAAAACAGAAGCAGAAGTTAGGTCTTCATTTCTTTTCTGTTTTGTTTCTCCCTTTCAGAGCGCTCGAAGGCTATGCTAACTGAGCTGTGTCTCGCTGCGGATGAGTTCGACCACTTTGCTGTCAAAGCTCACTACAGCATCACTTTTTGTCTAAAGGAGTTTCGGGTGTGGCAGATAAGAGAGAAACAGTTATCGCTTTGACAAAATGACTGGATTCCTTTTGGTCCAGAATCTGAGATAAATCGTTATCTTCTCCCCTCCAGGGTTTGCTGTTGTTTGCTGAGTCCACTGGCCTCCCTGTGTCTATGTACTTTGATGAACCAGGCAGGTGAGCATGCTTATTTTCAGTGTTCACATAGTAAGATAATTGTTCCACTTTTGGCCACTGATTTGCGTATTTTGTGTGTGTTTGTGTGTCAGCCCTGTGGTGCTTTCAGTAACAGACAGCGTTCTGGAGGGGAATTTTGTGCTGGCGACGCTTTCGGATGATCATGATCTTCAAAAAAGCAACAGAGGGTAAAAAACAAGCAAGCAAACAGACATTACTGGTTATGATTCTGTAGAGAACACCTATAAAAGCCTTGAAACAGTAAAAAAAAAAAAAAAAAAAAAAAAAAACGCTGAACAAATAAGAATTTGATCAATGCTTTAACTTTCAGTCATTGTTTCCTGTCTGATTCATTTCAAAGACAGACAGGAAATCCTGAGTTTTTACTCCTTCATGCCACCTGGTGGATGTTAGTGTGATTCATATCAGCTGGAAGTAACTGTGCTTGAGACTCTTATTTCTTTTTTCTGGCGGCTGCTAGTTTTTTAGCAGTAATCCACAACCCTTCTGCTTCATATTCACAACACTGACAGCAAAATAGCTATTTCGTTTGGA
Organism: Alfaro cultratus; assembly: GCA_903066825.1. NCBI lineage: Eukaryota > Metazoa > Chordata > Actinopteri > Cyprinodontiformes > Poeciliidae > Alfaro > Alfaro cultratus. The sequence goes on from CAEFZX010011406.1 coordinate 21,991, forward strand.
TCTGTCTGATATAATTGTGGGCTGCTGTGGTCAGTAGTTCAGTATGTCCCAGAATTAGAGCTCTCCATCTTCCTCAAGATGCCAGGAATGATCCTACGTCAGCATTTGTTGCTGCCCCACAACTTGAGTAGGTTCATAAGACCATTTTCAAACAACAGTAGCACAGACGCCTCATACCAGCTGTCAAACGCCGTGGTGAAGCGGTGATAATTTGGGTTGTTTTTTTGTGACAAGACCTGCTTCCTTTGCAAACCAACAAGTTAACCACAAATTACTCTGCATAGCAAAGCATTCTAGAGTCCAATGTAAGGTTATCTGATAACAGATAATCTTCAGCAATATAAGCTGTTAAGCAATGTTTTTGTCGATTGTCCTCCATTTAGGAAACACAGATAAAATCAGATGGTAAACAACTACCGGTAGCTATTGCTGCTGTTTTGTTACAAGCCTCTAAATGAGGACCTTCACTTAGTTTCACACACCCAACTTCTCAATGTTTGGCTTCATCTCTGTTTAATAACAATATGGTGGGATGTGTTTAATTAACTTAGTTTTAATTTCAGGACCCGTAAAAGACCAGATCATTTGTGAAATATTCTGACACTTAGCATAAAACAAGTTCAGGTAGCAAAACGTTAACTGCGGAGGAGTTTGGCTCGCAGGATGTTGTTACCAAAGGTTTTCTTTATGTCAGAGGAAGCAGTAAATGTTCTGACATCGATTAGGCATCACAAATCTTGCATAAGCTTATTTTGAATAGTTACCGTAACCAGATTTGCCTGTATAAAAAGCTTGATTAAAATGTAAACATGTTAAGTTTCCATCACAGTTTGTTGCCTGCTGTTTATTTTAAGGTTGCTTGATTTTAGTCCAGATGTATCATCTATAACTTATTCTGGTAGTAAATGAGATGGAAATTAAAAAAAATGGAGACACAAGTATTGCTCCTTTGAGTCATTAATTATTAAAATACATCAGGACATTTGGTTTTATTCACGTCTTCGCCTTTTGTGTAATATGAAAAAGCGTGTCGTCATTGCTGTGTTGCTTTAATTGTCTTTTAAATTGACTGATGTTTTTAAAGGCCCACCTGGGGACATGCATTGCAAACTAACTAAGGCTACAGATGCTTAGCCTTAGATACTTAACACTTGTTCCCATTTAAATAAACAATAAAAAAAGAAAGTTCATATTGATTAAACTCAGAAATTAGATATGTTCTTTGCATTCTTCCTCATTCTCCCTGACTATCTCTTCAGAGGCGACGCAGACCAGCCACATCCTCCTGATGACTTCATGAATGACGACATGGATGCCTATCTGATTGCTATGGATACCAGTGCAGCACCAGGTCCCTCCACCGCAGACCCCCACCCACCTTCATTAGCCACATCCAGAAAGCCCCCGGCACCTAATTATAGGACCAGAACGCACAGTGAGGAGGAGGAAGATGATGGGAAGGAAGATCCAGAGAGACCGCCAGATAAAAAGGTACAAGAGTTTCTCAGATAGAGAGATGCCGCTTTCTATGTTTGGACTTACTTATTTAATCACACATATTGATGCATTAATATAGTTTTCTTTCCCCTGCTAGATTTAGATTTAAAATAAATATTTGATTCCCTCTGACCGAGTCAAATTCATATTAACGTTTTGAATGTAATAGGCAATCTGTGTAGGAAGCTAAAGATTAGGGTGATGGCAGGGAGGCCTTCCAACCTCTACAAGTGGAGACATGTAAAAGCTGCTCAGCAGTTGTTAGAAGGGTTTGACAGCTGTGACCCCAATAAAGGCTTTTCAGTTACTGATCTAGAAGAGTACAAAATATTTTTCAGCCTGTTGTATAATTAAATATAAATAGAAACAGAACATATGATACCCTTTGTCTATTGTCTTATTATCCATCAGGAGATGTGTAATGTATAGATGCATTAGTTTTTCATATAAGCAAGGGAAAAGTGTGGTTCCTTTCTTTCAGCCAGCTGACCGGCCATAAACAGCAACAGGTCAGGGAGGGGACATGCACCTACTGTATGTGTAGGAATGGTATATCGGGAAATGCTAAGATTTTTTTGAAGCCCGTCGCTGGCCCATATCCAAGTAGTTATTTTGGATAAAATTAATGTTTTTAATGGCTTTCCGTATTCTCCCACAGTTCCGCTCCCTGTTCTTTGGATCAGTCCTTCCTCTTTCCTCTCAGATGAACACGCAGCCGCTTACGACCCAGGAAGTGCTGGCCAGCGACAGCGAGGATGAAACTGAAGCAGAATGACAATCAGAGATCTGATAGAGGCGAAACGTGGGAGCGCTATTACACCACCACACCTGGATTACTTGAAATGAAAAAAAACTGACGCTTTGGACCCGACTCTTTGTTTTTATTGGACAGATATTGCTGTACTGTTTTTACTGAGGATTGTGATGTTCATGTTGAACTTGAAAACTGTGATAAAGTGAAGCTAAACATGAAGCACTTCAGTTCGTTTTTACTTTGACTCTGTCTGGCTGATGGAGAAGCAGTTGCACCAAAGAAAATAAATTTCCTTTTCATATCATATAAACAGTATTTATTATTTATGTACATCTGAAAAGGTTCAAGTATAAACCAAGGTTGAGCTCAAACAAGAAAGGGAAACAATATGACCTAAAATCAGATGCTGTTTTTGTTAAAAGTAAGATTCAGCATAAGAAACAGAATTTCTAGTGATCTGTGAACTGGTCTTTGGAGGATTAGCGACGTCATCGCTAACTTTCTCCTTGTGGCCTTGAAAACTTTTCCCCCTGGTCTGCGGTTTCCTTCTCTCCCTCTCTTGTTCCTTCTCCTTCTTCTTTTTCAGCTTCTCCTCCTCTTTTTCCTTTCTCTCCTGCTCCCTCCGCCTCCTCCTCCTCTCCCTGGAGCTCAGCTTCTCCTCCGCGTCTTCCTGGACCGCCGGCTCGTCTGCTGGCATCACGTCGCTGAAGTCCTGAATCAAGATTTTGGGAACCTGCATCTTGGGCTTCTTCTTCAGCTTGGCCTTTTTGGGCTGCTCCCCTTTGAGTTTGCGGAAGAGTCCGAAGCGCTTGGAGGCGTCGGGCTGCTGCTCCTGTCGCTCCCCCACATGATCTGTCACTTCAGGAGCGGCTTGCTCTGATTGTGCTTCCTGACTGGCGCTGAACTGGAGTTGGTTAGTCTTCTCAGGACAGATGAAGAGATCCTCTGAAAGCCTACGCGTGACCTTGGAGCCATGTGAGCCGGAGGATTTCCTCAGACAGTAATCAGCAGAGGAGCGACTGCTGCAGCGCACAGAGGTTTGCTCCTGGCTGCCGTTGTCAAGTTCAGGAAGATCTTTTGCATCCTGATGAACTTTGGATTGGATTTTTGTGTTGCTGTCAGTATTTGTTGGTTCAGAAGAAATGGTGACATTATTCTCTCCTTCTTGGCTTTCTTGAACATTTTTCGTGCTTTCTGCTTTCTCCACAGCACCAGCTGCTGACTCTTCAGGTGTTTGCATATGAGAAGAGCTTATTTGTTTTTGATCAGACTTATCTTCAGTCTCATCCTGTGTTAAAATCTCACCTTCTTCTGGAGGTGGGGCACTCTCTGCAGCCTCCTCGTCTGGCTGATCATGTACTTGTAATTCCTCTGAATCTTTTGGATTAGAAACACATTCCTGACTTTGTGCATGTACAGGCACAACTACCTCCCCCGTTTCCTGTCCAGGGCAATCCCTTACTGCTCCAATTTCTTCTTCAACCACAGTCTTGGTATCACTCTCCTCCTCTTGGAGGGTGCTTTCAGGTGTAGATGTTGTCTGTGAATCTTCCTGCTCTGTTTGTGTTGTTTTAACATTTAGTTGGTCCTGCACGGCCACATTTTCTGCCAGGACATCGGTTTCTGTCTCTGTCTGGACGTGGGTCTCTGTCTGTTCTGTTTCTACAAATGATTCAGTGCTGTGGCATTCATGTGTCTCTGTGATCACTTCTTCTTGCTCCTGCTCAGTGTCGGTTTTAGGATCCAGGTCTTGGTGACATTCTGAATCCAGGTTTGTCTCACTTCTTGTCTCTGTGACCACTGTGACGGCATCCACAGGCAGCTGTTGTGAATTTTCAGTTTCTGTACCAGCCTCTGGTTTTGTGCCAGCTGGCTCCTCCCATGACTCTGTGTGAGACTCTGCGTTTGTGTTTTCTCTCTGAATCTCTGCGTGATTTTCCTCCATGGTGGTTGTATTTTTGTTTTCTGCCTCTTCATGCGTACCAGTCACCTCAGTCTGCGGCTCATTGCTTTGCTCTTCCAGAAAATGGGATTGACTCGTATTTTGCAGCTTTTCTGGATTCTCTGCCTCGCTGCTTATTTCTGTATCCCCACTCTCCTCATTGCTTTTGTTACTTTGCTCATCAGTAACATGGGATTGGCTCACAGTTTGCAGACCTTTTTGGTTCTCAGTCTCATTTCTGTCTACAGCCTCACTCTCCTGACTTTTCTCCTCCAGAACCTGTGGTTGGTTTGTGTCACCCAGCTCCTCTTTCTGCTCACTTTCATTTGATTCTTCTGCAGCTTGGGAATTATTTTCAACAGATTGAGACTCCTCTGTCTTTTCTAAAATGACTGTGCTTTCTCCAGTCTCTTTGCTTTCCTCCTTTTCACATTTTCCTGCTTCAGGCTCAGTTTGTTCTTCTACTTTCACAGTTTCTTCTTTGTGCTCCGTTGGCGGACTTTTGTTTTCTTCCCGTTTATTTTCTTCTGGTTTTGTCTCTGTTTCTGTTTTCTGTCCATCTGAAACTACATCCTCCTCTTTGACGTCTTGGACGTTTTTCTTGAATTCTGCGTCGCTCCAGTTTTTCCAGTCATCCTTTGCTCCCATTGAAAGATGCCTTGAAACTTTGTTGCCGGCCTCCCACTCGCCAGCATTGCCTTTTCCTCCTTTCCTAAACCTCTTGTGAAGGAGGGCAGGTGAGAGCGAAAGAGTGGAGGCGGAGCGGGCAAGAGGAACAGACAGATTCCCCGTTTCTCTCTCTTTCTGCTCACGTTCTTCCTTCTGCTGTCGGGTTCTCGCCCACGCCATCCGATACCCATAGCAGCGACCCCGCGGGTCGAACGTAGACGAGGGTTTGTCTTTCCTCCACCTTCCCAACTCCTTTTCCGTCCGCTTCTCCAGGTCTTTACCTGACAGTGGCACTGAACAAACCTGAATGAGGGAGGAGAGAAAGCAGCTGTGAATCTGGAAAAATGTGGTTTTATTGCCGTTAAATACAGAGTTTCAACTGAGTTTAAATCAGGATAGTATAAAAGTCCCATGGTTGTTATTGTCGGGTTAATCTTTAGTGTGTCCTTGATTATGTTATTTATTGAAAAGACAACTTTTTATTACAGAAAAGGGTGATCTGATACATTTTCATACATTTTCTGCAGTAATGCTTTTCTGTAGTCCGAGGGGTGTTCAAGGTTGTTGTCACATCAGCCAAAACAGTCAAATCAAATGGGCTCACATACCAAAAAAAAATTATTTTTTTTCTTCTCAACAATAAACTAAGCCAATTCTGAGCAAAAAACAGCATTTAAATGCCCTGTAACAGACTGGTGACATGTCCAGAGTGAACCCCACCTCTCGCCTGGAACGTTAGCTGGAGATAAGCACCAGTACCCCTCCTGACCCCACCTGGGACAAGGGTGTTAGACGATGGATGGTGTTACATTTACAGAATATATTTAGAAATCTCCACAAAATGAGCGATTTTGTGGTTCATTCATACAGAATGAATCAAAAATATAAAAATATATTACTTTTCTGTTATGAAAAGATTTTAATGTGAGATCATTTTGCCATAATTAAGAATCAAAAGTCTTCATCTAATTCAACCAGGGAGGCCAAATTTTTATAGTTCTTGAATTGCAGTAAAGGACGACAAAAAATTAGTCCAAGAGCCACAACTGGCCCTTGGGCTGCACTTTGGACACCCCTCCTTGAGACTAAGAGTGTCCAGTGACTTGATGTATATTTCCTCTGCAGGGAATGAACAAACAAGGAGTGCTAACTCTTTTCAGTGTTACCTCTGCTATAAAAGTCTCCTCTTCCTCCTGGACATGCTCCCTGACCCCCCTCAGCCTCTCCAGAGTCTCCATCTGGCCCGGACACTGCTTCCTCTGCTCGGCCCGGCCCAGGACGCGACGCACCAGCACCACCGCCACCTGGAGCAACACCTTTACACCTGGACGGCAAAGGTGGGAGAACTTCACTAAGGATGCACAACAGCGACTGCAGTGTCAAACATAAAACTCACATTGCCTCGATTTGATTTAGTTTTTGGTGTAAAAACACACACACATAGACACACCATAGCAGAAGAAGAGGTCCCACACTCGGAGAAGCGTGTTAAAGGGAAGGTGACGTGTGAACAGACACATCAACCAGTCGGTGGCGAACATGAGCGGCTCCACGCCGTGCTGCTGGAGATGCTTGTGTGCAGCCGGGCACGTCTTCTTCAAGACCCAGGAAAGGATGGCTGCGTCAAACAGGACTCCCTCCTACACAAAACACCAGGCTGTCTGTTAGAGAGCCACACCTTATTAATGTTGACCGGGTGTGTCTCCTGGAAATATCTGATGCAGTAGAGAAAAAAAAGTTTCCCTATAGAACAGTATGGACAGGTACGGGAAAGTACTCTAAAAGGTGTCTATCTCTTCCTTTGTATCATCCTTTGCATCTGCCCTCCATTCATCAATCCATCATTCATTCATCTGTTTGAGTCTGAAACTTAAATCTGGAAAGGTGAAACATAAAGGAAGCCTTACTACTCATCATAACTAAGTGTTCACTCACCAGCAGAGGGCTGTAGTATCCAGGAAGGTACTGCTCACTGATCTGAACCAAACACCAGAAGGCCTCCTGCCAGACATGAACAAGAATATCAGGATATAGTGACCAGAGGTTTGGCTGGTAAAAATAAATACTCCCCCTAAAAACAAGAGTGCAAAGGTAGAGCAGGCACATGGACACTGCTCTACCAGGAATCACACAGGTTGTTTGATTCCTGTTAATTTATTTTTAAATAAATATCTGATATAAAACTGAAAAAAAAGAACATCCATATGAACGAGACATATGAACGAGATGAGTGAGTACAGGTAAAACTTCAAAGTCTGCCCTGACAGAAATAATTCACCCTTTCATGGTGATTGTTCTCGATGTGAACTTGCACCTAGTCTGCAGAACAGAAACGTGTTTTTGGTCCAACCTCAGCAGGCATGTTCATCAGCAGCACCGCAGCCACCGGCCCCTGAGCCTGGCAGTAACCTTCCTCTGGCTGGAACTGAGTATAGGCTTTCAACACCCGGAACAACCCCCGCTGCCTGCGCACACACACGCACACACACACCACAGTAATCAACCACATAGCACATGCAGAGCAGTTAGCTCAAGTGTTCACACTGATCAGAAACATTTATCTGTTTTAATAGAACAAGCAAAGATTTATCTTGCAGGTGCAGTAACTAAAGGCCTCATGAAGTTGTTCTCCACTCACAGCTTGTTGGCAGAAACACTGCGTAGAAAACAAACCTACCCGTGTCCGTCTTTGGAGAGGAACATCTCGTGGAAGGGGAACTGTCGGTCTAGATCCCTCTCGATTATATCCACCCAGCTCTGCAGACCTGGCTGTGAATCTAGAGACTGAAATAACAAATCATTAATATTCCAATGTCACACAGAGTTAAAATGGCAAACTTGATTTATCTAGTTTAGTAAACACTGATTGTTGTTCAGTAAACATTAACTGCATACATAGTGATATATTTTAAGGGTCACATGTTAATTTTTATGGCCATCTCTTACAGCTCCCTAATTAATCATCAGTGAAATGTCACAGTGGACCTTGAGGAATTTGGATTCTGTTCTTCTCCATTTTCCCTCCTGATCCTGATTTCCAGTGAGATGCTAAATAGAACTTAATCTGAAAAAAGGACATTTGGACTCTAGAGCAATAATTAAATTTTTTGGTTCTTGTACTCACCATCCACACCTGGCAAATTTTTGGATTTACTTTACAATCCACTCAGTCTGTGCTTATACTTGTTGTTTGTGCACCTTTTTCCAGCAGAATTTTTCCTTCCACTTAACTTTAAGCATGAATTTACTTAAAAGTAACCTTCTGTGAAGAGCCACCTTCTTTAACAATAACGTCATCCATCATTATTAAGAACACTTCAGAATAAAAATCCTGTTTTAGTGGTTGTCTCTACTGTTGAGAAAACGAGGTATTTTTACCTGTTGCTCGTTGTTATCTCGTCTTCCCAGTTCCGTTTGTGGTTTCACTTCTACACACGACATTAACGGACCTCCTTACATATAAATAAACCAGGAATTCGGGTCTACTTTCTACTTTAATCATTTGCTATTGTCATTTGCTTTAATTATTTCTTGTTGTTTTTATATTCAATAATAAGGTCAAGTTTTCTGTTATTGATTGAAATTGATGACCTTCAACATAATCAGAAAACAGACCCTTGAAATGTACCACTGTGAAACTTAGTCAGTGAATTTCACTTTTTTATTTAGTGAGTGAACTAAATTAACTTTGCAATGCTATGCTAACTTTCATAGAGGTTGCATGTAGCACAAACATGTTTCCATTTTTAAATCACAATAATCAGAAAATTATTTTCAGCTTCTCACAAATTACTCAGCAGAAATATCAGTCATATTCCTGCAACAGCTATGCAGCTTTTTTTGCACCCCCACTTCCACCCCTTTAGCTCTTGCCTCATAAAGGTTTTCATTTTGTCTCATTCTTTCTGATGCTCCACACAGGAGAGGCCAGCACTTTGCTCGGAGCGAGGCAGGGATTCCTTTCTGGCACTGCAGTTTGACCTGCAGAGACATCAAGACCTAGTAAGAATCCCTATAAGCCATAAGTGGAAAAAAAAAAGGCTATTCTGCTCTTTTTATAATTTTATGACAAGCTACAGAAGAGTTTATGTGCTTGTTGTCTCTCCACCAGGACACACCTTGCTGCTCTTCTTTAACAAGATGCGGTCCCATTGGCCAATGATGTTGATCCATTTGGCTTCCCTCTGCCTGACCAGCTCAGGGGATGGGCCCACACTCCTGACACACAACACAGCACATAAGACACCAAGTGAGTAATTTTAGCACATTTTGTAAAAGAAAAAAAAAGATAACCTATGAACTAATTTCTAGGGGCTTTTAAAGTCAGCCTGCAGTGCTGCTCTGTGCCTTTACTGCACAGAGACGCAGAGCTCTGAAAAACAAGGCAGGAAACAGGAAAACCACACGTTAGCAGTTTGACGTCTCCATGGCAACAGGTCAGGATGTTATCAATGGGGAAAATGTGAAGATGACAGGTAGCAGGTTGCTTAGCCTCTCCTACTCTGATTTGATACTGCTTCATCTACCATCATCACTTGCTGCCATGGGAAAAAGTGTGTGACTTCTGATGTGTGATGCTGCAGCATAAAACTTTATCAAGGGTTTCAAATCTCCTGTTTAAACTCTACCTGCACTTTAAAATCCTTTTTGTGAGATGCTAGAGCAACTGTCTGGGTCACTAAAGATGCACCAAACTGTTTAATAAATAAGATAATGAAGAGCTACCCCTGCCCCACTTGTTGCTGCACACTGCCAGTGAGCTGCCTGAAAGGAGGCTGACAGGCCGTGTCATAGAAACTCTTAGTTTGGAAAGTAAAAGACGCGCAAATTAATGAAATTATAAACAGTATATATACAGTATATAAACTGTGAATTTCTTTCATTTTTTAAGCAATGTCACAATAGTGAAACAATTGTGACATTGCTAAAATATACACAGGTATTAACCGTTACTGTAGGCATATCCTGATTTTTAGAAAATATTTTGTGAGCTTGTTTATGTTGTTCTAAAAATCTTTTATTTATTCTTTAAATGAATAAAGTGTTATAGAAGTCATCTTCTATCTCTAGATTCTATCTTTTCTCGTAATAATATTAAAAAAGGCCTAAAATGGTTTTCATTGCAAATAAAAATTTGATTATTATCTGCAATAATAATCAAATAATACGTATTATTTGCTTTGTGCTCTGTTTTCAGATGGTGCATTTTCCCTTTATTATCTTAAAAATTACTTAGGTGATTATCTTAAAAAGTTCATCTTAATTAACTCTTTCCCTCTTTGTGCCTTTGCCATTTTGTTGTGCAAAACATATATTGTAGATTTTTTTTTCTCTCTCTCTCTTGTAGTGTCAGAGTGTAGGATGAAGATCTATCTCTACTGCATTAACCCCCCAGTCCTCAGATATGTGGCCTGGTATAACTTCCTGGTCTCACCATGGGAAGACAAAAACAAAAGTTATTTGTCACTCTGGGAACCCTTCGTACACATTTTCTGCTAGTCTAAAATCTTTTATTACATTTTGTTTAAAAAACATAGAACTTTTGTATCAGTTAAATTAGAAAAGAGAAATCATTACAATGGTGGGAGAATATATGAGCCTCATAAATTCAAGCAGTTTAAGATATTTTGCATACTATTTATATATCAATTAGTCAGAAGTTGTATTTTAAGTGATTTTAAATTTTGTATCTGAACTTGACTTTTAAAACTATCTTATTTCCTTAAGTGGTGCCTGTGGTTTTTATAGCAGTATAACCCCTCCTGACAGTAAAGTAGCACTTCTCCAGCATCCTGCAGGTGTACTCACCCAGCTGTGGATCCATTGGTCAGAATGAAGCCAAACCGGTCCGTCTCTGGTTCTAGACTGACCTCTGATCCAGCATCTGACCCAGAGCTGTCCTCCTCACTTTGATGCCTGTGGGGTTGACTTGATGCCTTCAACATCTTCGCAGCACAGAAGACGGGGGCTCTTGTGGTTCACTTTGTAAAAGTATCCCCAGTCATGAAGAGTTCATGATAGTCGGGCTGCGCATCTTGAGGAGTAGTAATCCCATCTGAAACAAGCAATAGTAGTCAGTAGTCTACCTGTTCTCAACATGATTTTTTCTTCTGCTGCTATTTCTTTCTCTGTCGCGCACTTGACTAAGGGTTGGGAGAGTTTTAACAGGAAGTTAATAGAGTGTTGACTTCCTGCCATTCAACCAGACACACCATCAAATGAAATGTAATTTAAATGTAAATACCTTTCAGGTTCCCTTCATTATTGCGTATTTCTTTGCAGAAGAGGTGCAGAGCGAGGTCTTCCAGGAATGGAAGTAGAAGATAAACTTCCTCTCTCTATTTTCTGCTTTTAATCTGCACACCGCCCTTGCCTGTAACTGTTGCCAATGCATTGACTCACTTTTCTTCTGACACACACTGTGGTCCTTTAATAACGTTTTTTTTTTTTTTTTTTTTAAGATCCTAAATAGTTGTGGAAGTGAAACTAATATTACTTTGGCAGCATGACACATTTGTAAAAAATAAAAATAAAAAAAAATAAAAAAAGGGGTAATATTCCTTTTTAAGGCTTTTAAAATCCTTTCCTACTGCATTGCCAAATAGCTGCGTTGCAAATATATAGTGTCAAAAGTAATACAAATTAAGGGGGAAATGTCAAAAGGTTAACAGAGTGAAGATATTGCGACTCAGAGAGAAAGGGGAATAAACGAGCCGCTTTGAATGCAGCATTTCTAAAACTGCGCAGTTCAGGGACCGGTGGGGTTCATCACTAATCTCGCTCCAGAGGTATGTGCCGTAAAAGATTATTATTAACTGAACAGTTGCTGTTAGTTGACACTTTTACAAAGAAATGCTGAATATATGTGGTTTGTTTTCTGTTGTCAAATAGACCTAAAATTATCAGCTCTACAACTGGGAAGAAGCGACGTATGAGCAAAGTAAGCGTTTTAAAGTTGACTTACAAACACGTTTTACCTGAAAAACGTAAATATAAAGCCTTATAGTAAATGAAGCGATGTTGGGCCATGTGTTTATATGCATCATTCAGTCCGTCTTCAAAAGAACAAGAAACCCTCCAAAACCTGGTTTAAACACTACAACAACCATAATATCTTCTTACATGTTGTTTACGCTAGAAGAATGACTACATTTACCGTTTCGTTGTCGTTTTGTTCACATAAAATTTCAACGTGGTGGTAATTGGTTTATAATCAAGGAACACCCTAAAACCCAGTTCGTACATCTGGTTTCCTATTCTCCCGGCGTTCCGCGAATATGTCATACAGCAGATTACAGCAGGGCTGTCCTCAGCTGGCACTCTCCTTACCTGCAGGCTCTCTTATGTTTCCACAGTTTTCTGGTTTTTACATTGCGATTGTTGTTTGTATGTTCTGTTTTCTGACTCTCTGTTGTTAATCAGATGTCTGCTGCACTAAGCCTGCGTCTGTTACACTGCTACTCGAAGAAAGGTACTAAACCACATTATAATAACATGCATGTGGGCTAAAATGATGTTGGCTCACCTCGTGTTTGTGCATCTCCAGGCACATTTGGACACGGTTCTGGTGTTATGCGCACACTTAGCATTAGCGCACCGAGAGAAGGCTACAGTAAGTACTGGACTAAACACAATAGTGCACTACGGAAGTAGTACCTTTAACTTTTTACATTTTGTCATGTTTCAACTATAAACTTGTCTGTATTTTATTGGGATTTCATATGACTGACCACATATGGTAAAATAGTGCATCATTTGCAATTGGTAAGAAAATGATGCTTGGATGTAAAAACCTCGATTTTATTCTGTTTTCCCTTTCCCTGTAACTATGGCCTTCTGTTGTAGCTTTTGTCTTTTTAATGTATATATTTTACTTTGCTACAAAGTAAAACATTTATATTTTCTTCTTTATTATTATTATTATTATTTATGTTTTACTGCATATATTAGTTCTTTTGGGTTTTCTTTGAAATACAGTACTTACTTGCACACATACAGACTTTAGTTTTTGGAAAATTGCTCAAGTCAGACTGGATAAAAAGCACATGTTTAATTTTACATCAGTTAAATGTGCGTCTTTGTGTTGAAGTATGTTAGGAAGTCTGACTAAGATACATATTTAGTATTTGTGGATTTTAAGTGAAAGAATGTGAAAGTTCCTAAGGATGTGTATACTTTTGCCATATTTAGGAAAAATGACCAAAGCAAACAGATCATCTAACCACATATTTATTTCTTTTCTCTTCTGGTAGAGTATGTAAATGCCCAGGAGCAGCCGACTGACCTGAGGTCCATCACTGACCGGGCTGCAACAACCCTCTTATGGACTGAGCTCTTCAGAGGTCAGAGCTGATGTTATTTCAGGGCACATGACCTGATTAGTTGAAGCTAAAATTTGTATTTTCTTGTCAAATGTCATGAGAAGACCAACATTTAGCTTAAACAACTACTCACTGTGTAGGGAAAGCTGATTTGTTGCTAATTTCACATTTTTACCCAGTGATGAACACAGCTTCTGAATCTGTTCGTAGCTTAAAATACCCAATGCATTTTAATTTAAAAATGATTTTAATTAATTTGACTCGATAAGGGAAAGGGCGCCCTGCTGCCACAGACAATCAAAGATGAATCCACAGAGGTTTCCGTAGAGCTTTTCATAAAAATATGCTGTTGTAATCTTAGATTTTCTCCTTTTTATATGCAATTGTTAAATTAAAAAGTGCATCAACTAGAGTCATCACCAATCCTTTATTCACTCTCTGGTGATAATTCATTGCAGGTTTGGCAATGACCATGAGCTACCTGTTCCGTGAGCCTGCCACCATCAACTACCCGTTTGAGAAAGGTCCGCTGTCACCACGGTTTCGTGGCGAGCACGCCCTCCGCCGGTACCCCAATGGAGAGGAGCGCTGCATTGCTTGTAAGCTGTGTGAAGCCATCTGCCCTGCTCAGGTAAACAAAAATATAGACATACATTGAATTTCAAAAATGTATTGATCACAGATCTATAAGACTTCTCTTTATAGCACTGACTATTCCGTTACTTATGATCAAAAAAAAGGTCCTCCTAAATTTAATCCAGCTCATTCCACTATTGGCCATTTTGTTTTTCTCCTCAGGCCATTACTATTGAAGCCGAGACTCGAGCTGATGGCAGCAGGAGAACTACACGTTACGATATCGATATGACCAAGTGCATCTATTGTGGTTTCTGTCAGGAAGCCTGTCCTGTTGATGCCATTGTTGAGGTCAGAAAAGTGTAGTTTTGTATTTCTGTTTTGCCTCGAACAAACCCCTGACAAAAAAGGTGTTATCTTTCGGGGATAGTCTGCATATTACCCTGAAAGTCAATTTTCTCATTTTATTCTTTCCCCAGGGGCCGAACTTTGAATATGCTACAGAGACTCATGAGGAGCTGCTGTACAACAAAGAGAAGCTGCTCAACAACGGAGACCGATGGGAGGCTGAGATAGCAGCCAACATACAGGCTGATTATCTTTACAGATAAAGATAATCTGTAACAAACATTTCAACATATATATGCAATAAAAGAAATAGCTACATGTAGCCTTACAGAGGCAAAAGTGAATTAGGGGTAAGCACTGAAGCCATGCTGCAGATGCGCACAAATTATACACTGCCTGGTGAAAAATATCATGTTATTTTACTGACCTACTTTTAGCTGTGACTATGGCTAATAATTTTAATGTATCAGTGAGCTTATAACAAACTATTCTCAAACAAAGTGGCAGTTTTAAGACATTACATGGAGGATGGTTGGGTTGAACTGTGGGATAAAGTCTTGCCAGAGCTAAGTCCTGGTGAGCCACCTGTGTGTGGAAATGATGATTAATTGTCTTAAAACTGTTACGTTAGAATATACCTGCCACCAGGAAATAAATCATCTTTTTATGGAAAAAAGGTCAGTTACATTTGGGTTGTCAGCTTGCCTTTTATAACTGATTCACACTACTTATGATGAATTCATCAATTTATCCACTCCTCCTCTTAATACAATGCTTTCATCACTCTGAATCAGGGTCAGGTTTGACTCATTAGACCACGTGAATTTATGCCATTGTTTCAGATTATAATCCTTCTGCTGAAGTAAGCAGAAGGATTATAAGCTGAAGTAAGATGCTTTCCACTGTTAACTTTATTGAATGTCTTTTATTTCTTGCAGCTGTTTATACAGCTGTTTAGTCCAATTAATTGGAGCAGTATCCACATTGCATTCTTTATGTTTAATTTGACCGTGCGGTGAGTGTTTCCAAGTGTTAATTAATTGGTTTAATGCATTTATTTAAATATCTATTTATTTATGAAGCATGTCACAGTTCATCAGCATCTTACCAGATTTTTATAATGAATTGGACATCTCTTATCCCAAGGGTTTAAGGCTGTTCTAAGCAAAGAAAATAGGAAACAGTTGACTGCACAAAGTTAAGACATCAGATGCCTTCCCAACAAGAATCAGATTATTTTGTTTCATTCAAATATTTCAATTAGTTTGTGAAAAATATATGTTTCTGTTTTTACTTGTTAAATGATCATAGTTTCTTGTGTTTTTAATTAAAGACATGTTTGACAATATTGGCCCAAGTGTCAAATAATTTGGATACCCCTGGTTTAAGAACCCACCCCCCTTTTTTATTTCTTTGATCCAAAACAGAAATTACATTTTTGTAGTTTGTTTTCTAGTGCAAAGTTCTTACTTTTACCCCCATTAATACATTATTTTTGGCCTACCAGTGTTGTGTTTTTAAACTGTTTTATGTGAAATTTTGCACAGTCTTTATAGAGCAATTACTGTGACACAGTGATATATATTTTTTGGTTGTATAACTTAAACTGGAATAAAGCAGATCTTAAACCATGTCTGTCTGAATTAATGATATGAAATGATGCCCTGATTTTTAGGTAACACTTTATTTGACGGGTTGTAAATAAGACTGTCATGACACCGTCATAAACATGACGTAACACCTGTCATAAACATGAACAAGTCTTCATGAATATTTATGACTGTTGTCATAAAGTGTTATTCAGTAAATCATCACACTTTTGATACAAAGTGGACATTATTCAAAATGTATTTGTTATGACAACTTGTAATTAACCAAGAAATCATGATCTGACATAAATTTGTTATAAAAGTATTACTGATTACACTTTAAAAAGTATGTAGCTTTATGTTATTAGAGCTAAAGTTTAATGGGCAGCTTGTGAGTTCAAGCATAAAAGTCAGCTTACTTTACATGCATTGTATGAATTCACACCAAACACTTCGAGACACTTTCCATGACAGGCACATCGATTTTTTATGTAATTACAAACAATCTCCCTCCAAATTTTGTTGATTCTATCCACGCCATAACAATAAAATGCAGTCAGACCACTTGTTCATACACACACTTGGTTGTTTTACTGTTAGTTTCTATCTGTTAAGCCTGCTGTGTCATATGGAGGTGGAGCAAATATAAATTGTTGCTGGAAGACTGTATTTGCCCTGTTCTAATATTATGCAGTATTTTTTTCATAAGTTTTATATTGGAAAAAAATAAGTTTCTCTGCATGAATTTATTATTTTGAAAATGTTTTTATTATTATTATTATTATTATTATTATTATTATTATTATTATTATTACTATTATTATTATTGTTGTTGTTGTTGTTGTTACGGCATTATTATTGCAGTTGAAATACCAAATTTTCACACAGCTTTATGTTTTTGTCTGTATCATACTCAGTACTTCATTAGCTTTTTTTTTACGAAATACCCTTCTACTTTAAATTAAGTAATTTCTTTGACCGAAGATTTTTACTTCTACTTGAGCAAAAATGTGTGGAATAAACGCTTCTCATACATATTTGCCGCTGCGCATGTCACGTGACCAGGGCGGAAACTGACTCATAGTCCACGCTGAATCTCCCGCGAACGCAGCCATTTACTCTTTCCTCTCTTCGTAGTGACACCGGTGAGTCTCTACTTTCCTTCCTCACTGCGGCTCGGCCTAAACTTCAACTTTATATTTACGCAGAAAGTCAGCCAGAGCAGGCGAAACCTTTCAGGTGTTCATCGGAGTCATTAGCCGTTCCGACTGTTGCGATGTGAAAAGCTAGATCACGCCATCGATTTTTTTTTGTCTTGTGTGCTAACTACTTGCTAGCTAACTTAGCCGCTAGCGTGTAGGAAAGAATGGCTTCCATGCTCATGCTATGGTAACATGTTAGCATGTATGGCTATCTCTCGTAACACTGCTTTGTTCTTCAGAACTGTTGGCATCCACGTATTTGCTTCTATTTATTTTTCAAAACGTATATTCTGAATTTGGACGGCAGTCTTTATACAGCCAGTGGACTGTTGATGATGATGATTAAAGTTAGCCGCAGTGTGGAACACATTAGCTGCTTCTTCAGGCTGATTGTTCCACTCGAACAAGAAAAAGTGCGCTCGCTCGTCATATGGCGCACTAAACTAACGCCAGCAGTTGGCTAGCTGCTAAGCTAGTTAGCTGCCCAGTGATGTTTAAACACACATCCAAGATTAAGTTTAAAACATTTGCCTTAAATTTGGATGCAGAACGCTGTATTATTTGAGACAATTTGAGGCTAGACGCACTAGCGTCAACGTAACACTGCGTTTGTTGCGTGTCGGAACGTTAGCGGGGATCGAACATGCTAGAAGAAGTTGTGTATGTAGCAGCCTGATTTCTCAAACATTAAACAAACCACCCAAAGCCCTCGTTGTTGATATATTCAGTGTTGTTTTGGAGGTGTAATTAAAATAAATAAAATGAGTAACTGCTAACACGATTAGCCTAGCATGATCAACTGGGGGGATAACGGACAAGGTGCAAACTGACCATCCCGCCCTGTTTTTCCTCAATTCAGAAAAGTCGCAACTATGGCTGACTCTATGGGACAATGCGTACCAGTGGCGGTGTTTAAGGTAAGCTTTCGACTCCGTAATAGCAATTATATTCCGTTTTATCTCTAGGTGAGGGATTCTAATGGTGATGTTGAGGCATTCATCAGTTAGCAGTTGTGAACCGGTACTAGCCAGTTTGGACTAACTACTATCTGCTCCTCTCAGCTGGTGCTGGTTGGAGATGGAGGCACAGGAAAAACGACTTTTGTGAAGAGACACATTACAGGAGAGTTTGAGAAGAAGTATGTCGGTGAGTATTCATATCTGAAGTTCACCAGGCAATCTAATGAAGTCAGAAAACAATATACAGATCATTTCTGTCTGGCGATGTCATTTGTGTATTTATAAATATTCTTGTAAATGTCTCAGTGATATCAGTACTGCTAGAACATAAACGCATTACTGCACTGAATATATATAGAGTTACTTAAGTGTCTTTTTCATATCTGGAAATAAAAGATCTAGACTCTGCAGACATCCCATGTTCACAGTTACTCTTACAAATGATTAAAAATATAACGATTGCTTTGTTAAGTTCTTAAGGAGGCGAAAGGTTTTAGTATAACAATGACCTGCTAAAATGTTAAAATGGATTTATGAAGTAAATTTCACCAAATGTGACTATTTTCTAAGCCAGGTTTAAATTCCTTAAGTTTAAAAATGAATCAAAATGGGAACAAATTGGGATTACGAATTTTAAATGCATGAAATTCAGTTGAAAATGGTGCACATGGTCAGAAAGTACTCTACAAATCAGTTTGAAGGCTAGGTAAAACAGATCAGTTATCACCCAACAAAGTTTGAATATTGGAGGCAATATACAAGACCTGGTGGAAAAAGTGAACCTCTTCCCTATAAAATAGAGCTGCACATTGAGTTGCTTCATTTAACCAGACTTGTTTTAGCTATACTTGCTTTTAAATATGCACACATGCCAAATTCAGAAAATGCTTCATGTTTCTCATACAACTTGTCTTCTTTTATAGCTACTCTGGGAGTAGAAGTGCACCCGTTGATGTTCCACACCAACAGAGGACCCATCAAGTATAATGTGTGGGACACAGCTGGTCAGGAGAAGTTCGGAGGCTTGAGAGATGGTTACTACATCCAAGGTACTAAACCACATCTTAAACAGCTTGGATGCAGTTAGGCTGGCCTCTTTCTTTGTGTAGTTCGTTACCTTGATCTTTTTTATTTCTTAACAGCTCAGTGTGCGATCATCATGTTTGACGTCACCTCCCGAGTCACCTACAAGAATGTGCCCAACTGGCATCGTGACCTGGTCCGTGTGTGCGAGAACATTCCCATCGTTCTGTGTGGCAACAAGGTAGACATCAAAGACAGGAAAGTCAAAGCCAAGAGCATCGTGTTTCACCGCAAGAAGAACCTGCAGGTAATGAATGCTTTCCCATTTTTATTCTGAGTTTGTTGACTGGTCTAATCTTCATTGGGTCTAAGTCTGTCTTTTGTGGTTACTCTCTCCATAGTACTATGACATTTCTGCTAAAAGTAACTACAACTTTGAGAAGCCCTTCCTGTGGTTAGCGAGGAAGTTGATCGGTGATCCCAACTTGGAGTTTGTGGCTATGCCAGCCCTCGCTCCCCCAGAGGTCCAGATGGACCCGTCCCTTGCCGCCAAGTATGAGGAAGAGCTTCAAGTGAGTCTTAATGTGTTTTTATGATGCAAATTTAATCTTGCAGCGCTTTGTTTGTAGCTTGTCAAAACCATTCCAACTGGAAGCTAAAACTCACTTTTGTTTTCCAGGTTGCATCACAGACAGCACTCCCAGATGAAGAAGATGACCTCTAACCTGTTTTCTGGTTTCCCTCCCCTTTTCCCCCCGGCTGTGGACAGGAAGTTTTGAGTTTTTCCCCCTTTACTGTAAAATCCCTTTTCAGATTTTTTTATTTTTGAATTTTTCGTTTTAAAACTTAAGAGAAAAAACATGGTGCAAAAGTTGTGGTTCTAATTTCACTGTATGACACACCCACCCTAGTGTTGTTGTTTGGCATGGCAACATGCTGCTCTCTTCGTCGTCAAGCACCCTCCTCCGCTGCACATATCCAGCTCACATAATGCTGTTGTACGGTGTACTGGAAGCACTAAGGGGAATAAACTTTGAATAAAAACATTCTCAGTATAATATAATTGTCTTGCCTCGGTCATTTTAGATATAATCACCGACCTACAATATCCAAAGGAAAATTTATGTAAAAGTTATTCCAGTTGTAATACTCTGTTTGGGCAAATAAAGGCATGATAGTTTGTTCAACAGGCTGAATCCCATTTCAGCCCTTCACTCCATTCTGTGTTCTTAAGAAATAGGGTGTCCCAGTTGTTTATGTAGGGCAAAGGCTTTTCAAAGATGTACTTGGAAAGAAAGGCTGTGCTTGCAAGTCATACTTGCATGTTTACACACTTAAGTGCCTGGGAATAACCCTATGGTGAGCAGTTTTCAGTGCTCATAAATTTGTCACTTTTTTATGTGTAGGAAACTTATATTTATCCAAAACGACCTCATTGTTGAAAATGCAATACATAATTTGCTTGCATAAACTTCTACCTTTAAATCCACAGAGAAATATTGTATTTTTTTCTAAAAGATGTTGTATTGCTTTAAAGACAATTCATAATGGGGAAATTGTAACCTAAATGAATGGTTTTTGGGGGTTTTTTGACAGCCTGTTTGGTCTCTAGATTTTAACAGTAGTGATGTTTCACTGTTCTGTCCACTAGGTGTCACTGGCTTCCTTGTTTTTTTCCGTTGCGCATTGAACCATTATAATGAATTACGTAACAGTTTTGCTGATAACGTTCAGTGTGACGTGTAATGTCTTTGACGGATGTTGAACACGGTGCAACCAGTTTTACTCAATTCACTGAATGAGACCCTAAACCAGTTTATTGTCCATTTAACACAATCATGTTTTAATAAAAAAAACATGATTGTGCCGTCACATCTGCATAAATGTGCAGCATGAAGAAAGAGCTGCAGTTTGGTTTCTTATCTTACTTTAAGACCATAAGCCTTTTTAAATTAGCCTTGCATCACATGACGGTACGGTGGTGTATTGTTGCTGCATCGATACTTATCTGGAAACTATGAATGGTGCGTTCAGGTGACACTAAAAAAATCAGGTTGCATACTCTACGCTTTGGTTTTCGCAGAATTACTGACGGCAAATACAAAGACTGGAAAAAAAGCAACCAATTTTTTGACAATCTTGTTTTTACTTTCAGGTTATGTCAAGTAAAGGCAATATTTTTTATAACATCACAATCAGTTATTCTATATATACTGTAATGTAAATTGTGATATTTGATTTAAATATTTATTGACAAGATATCAATGACCTAATTATAATCAAACACTGAAGGCACATTATAAGTTTAATGTTCATAATAAAATGATAGTCTGTGTATAGATAGAAGTTAGCGAAATGGGAATCTGATAAAAACTTGAACTTGAGTAGAAAAGTTAAAACAAAATGAGTGGGCTAGAAATGTACAAAAAATGGGTTCATGATTTAAGTTTAGTAATGCAAACTACAAAAGAGCAGATGCAAAAGGATACATTTGATTCTTGTCGAATGTAATTACTGTGAATGAAAATGATCTTTAGTGTTTATTGCAACTGAAGAACACAACGACTGAGTACTGCTGTATGTTATGATGTTTGTTCACCATTCTCCCATGAGGCTTGAGGGTTTTAACCCCAAATGCTGAGGCATTGCTGCAGCAATGCAGAGCTGCAGAGCAAGTTCCACTGTCCACCACAATCATGTTGCTGAACATGTTGGAAGATCTAAGCTATCTCCAGACATTAAGGCTGATCTTTGAGGTATTTCTCCTCTGACCAAAGAAATCTGGAGTGTTGCACGGCTTTGATCTAGTTTCTCACATTTATCATAGCGGTTGACTTATTTTTATTCCCCATTGAATTCATGTTATTGAGGAGGAATATATTCCTTCATTAGTGAGACAAATTGCTCCAGTTTAGCTAATCTCCTCATTTTACATGAAATTATGTTCTCTAGTTAGCAATCACAAATTAACCAGTGACCATTACTCTACATGTATTAACATTGTTGAAAAATTTTATCTATATAAAATTCATTATAATTTTTTGAAGCTTTTCTTATTTCGAAATACTATTGCCCCACGGCTTTCCGTACAGTGTTTTGCTATCCACAGTGGGACTGTGACTCAACTTTTGGAAATGGCTACTTTAAATTAACTACAGTACCTGGCAAGAATATTCATGCTTTTTTGAACTTTTATCATGTTATTGTAATTTAAATATAAAACAGCATTTTACGTTACTGCTGTTATGTGCCACAGAGGTTTGTTAGAGAACACTAGTTAACAAACAGCATCATGAAACACCTAGGATCACAGCAGACAGGTCAGGATTAATCAGAGAAGCAGCCAGGAGACCAATGGCACATTTGTAGCTGAGGTGAAACATGACAACAATTACCCAAGCAACCCACAAAACAGTTTTTGCAGTAAAGAGTAGCAAGAATAAAGGTACTGTCAAAAAAAAATCCCAAATGGATAACAGTTAGAAGCTGAGCCAGAGGTTCACTATGTAGGAGAATGACCTCAAAAAGACTTCAAGAAGTTTGAGAGTTTGTGTGTTTGAAGATGCTTTAGTTATGATAATCAGCCGTATGAAGTAGAAATCTCTATCTAATTGAATATTTGTAGGGTAAGTAGGTGATTTTAAGAAGTACAGACTCAGGCAGGCTAAATTTAAATTTTAATTTTCATTTCCTTAAATTTAACCAGATTTAAAACTTTTTGAGATATAGAGACACCTGGGCAGAAATTCTGCAGGAAATACTGCAGAATGCAAGTACACGTTTTAGATTTTTCTTTTTTCCTGTAAAAAATAATGATCTTGAAACCCATATTTTATCCTCCATTTCTAATCTTTGCCCTTGACAGACTACAAATAAAATAAAAATAAAATTTAAAAATCCCATCACCATTTCTTGTTACAATGTGACAAAAGGTGAACAAGTTCTGAGTACAACAAAAAAATGTAAGGTACTTTAAGATTAGTTAAATTCAGACATGAAACTAAGAGTAAAATCACAACATGACTTTTAAATGCTGTAATTTAAATCTGATGCATCAGATTAAGCATCAGATTCTTAATCTGATGCTTTTTCCATATTTTCTAATGTTCACAAACAGTGTCAAAAACTTACTGTTTCCCAGAAGGAGTTGTTCAACCTATTATTCCCACAGCACCTAAATGCATCAGCACTGCAGGTGGCTCAGGGCGTGGCTTTATCCAAGTGAAGAAGGACTTGTTTGCGCATGCGTGAGCTAGAAAAGTGCGTTTTAGAATGATTAGTGGTGGGCAGCGCACAGGCAGATTATACGGCTCCACACAACTGTTGTTTTAATCCCCTGGAAGAAGAGATTTAGCAAGAAAAACCCCAGCAGCCATATTGTATGGAAAAGCGACGGGAAGACTCTAATTTTCAGGAAAAAAAAAAACTCCGCTCCTCAGAGACCTGCAGGAGTTTTGGGGAGTTTTAAATTTCCTTTCACAGGTTGTTGGGTTTCTGCTGCACAGCTAGCTCTGCAGCTGGCTGAGGAATCCAGGCGTTGGGAATAGTTTTCCAACCAATTTGGTGCAATATTGGTGTTGTCTTGTTGGATTTGAGCTGTTATATTACACAACTAATAATGAAGGACCGATTGGAACAGCTGAAAGCGGTGAGTAATGTTCAGGAAATGAGTTTTTGTCCACCTCTTTCATTGTGTATTCACTTAAAAACTACATTTTAATTGGGAGAATGTTTAAATCGCTAAGAGACACTGAATTCAACACGGGGACAAACTATTTGAGTGAAAGGAAACACATTTTATGCCATATCCGGCCATGAGATGGCATAACTGATGATGGATGGTAGTACAACTGTAGCTTATGTGTGAATTTAATATCCTGTTGTTGGGTAAAGGATAAGGATAATTTAAGTCATTGTGTCAAATGCGTTCAAATTGAAATTTAAGATTAGTTGGTGATCTATTGTGATGTTTTAATTTATTTTTACCTTAATGCTAAAACTTCAAAGTGTGTTTTTCAGTTATTGCACTGATCAGACTTTTTCGTGCCAATACCGATTTCTTTTTTTTCCACTTCCGGTTGTTCTTATTTCTTACATTTTTGAATCCCCTTTATGCCTCAGAACAAGTATGTAAACTTTATTGGATTTACTCAAAACGTACACTAAGGTTGGTTAAGACATTTAAAGATCAGACATGTTGTGAGTTTTTGGTTTTGACAGGTTTAATGATTGGGAATTATCATTAAAATTTCAGAAATTGGAGCTGGCTAGGGGGAAATCTATCTATTCAATAATATTTAATGCTTTAACACTATTCTATTCAGTTTTAGTGTTGTAGTGACTGCTTGGAAGCTATTGGGACCATGCATACTATGCTAACTGTCTATCACTAACATTATTGGCCAATTGGATGGACTTCACTGTCATTTATTCCTTCTCCTGATATAGATGTTAGTGGCATAGATGCTAATGCAAAGGGATTCTTCTGGGTACATCTTGAGGATAATAAGAGAGTCCTGTTGAAACTGTTGGTTATTATCAACATCACAATTTTCAACAATAATCTTAATGTCTTGTTCTACTAAGCTTTCCTGTTCTAAATCAATGAGTAATTGACAATCTTACTCTTATTTACGAGATTACACTCATCTTTTAGGTGTTATCAGCTATTTAGAGATTCGAAGTTTTGAAGTTTCACTTCAGACATTTGAAAATATTGACATTCTTTAGGTTTATTTTAAAAAACAATCAATCAGTTTTTAGATAGACATGGTAAGAACTGGATTTGTAGGAGGTCAAGTTGTTTTAATTCCTTTTCATAAGATACCAGACATATAGCTGAAGTGACCAAACTTTGGTTACCAAGTTTTCTTCTCATGTTGTGTGGCATAAGCCAGTGCTACACCTCTCCTGCCTGTTTCTGCACATGGACGGTCAGCTGGCTGAAAGAAGGCACACATTCTTTCTTTTTTCAATCACGAGATTTGACTAATTCAACTGTGAAGAACAATTTTTGACCATGACAAACACAGACCACGCTGGTGTGCAAACTCCACAGCTCCCTCATTAGGTTAACATCGATGTTTAAGATACAGCTCGCAAAATAAATGCTGAAAATCTGCTTAAAAATCAACTTCAGACTTACTGCTGGAACAAATGCACCAACTAATTCACCTGCTTACATCAGTATTTTGCTGTAATGATAAGTAGCAGAATGACAACAATGTGTATTTTTTTAAATTTTTGCTCCAATGTTAACTGTGACATAATTAAAACTCCAGTAATCTGGGTTATATTTCTGGCAGCTGTAGGAATAAATGTTGCTTTGTCTTTGAAAAAACAGCAGTTAGATGTTTTGCATTTGTTTTAAGAATGTAAAAACCGCAAACCTCTGGTGTTTTTACTCAAGTTTGTCATCCAGCGAGGATCTCCTACCAATCCATGCGGAGCCACCTGCTGCTATGCAATGAATCAGCAATAAAACTGCCTCCATGGTAAAAAAAGTAACCTTTGAAAACACATTCTTGGAAATGAATGGCTAAGTTTAGATACTTTTACAAGATACTCCAAAAGTCTGTTATCTGCCTTGAGAAGAGAAGAAGTTATTCTGTGTCTGAAGGTGAACGATGTAAACAATGTTGAGTGTTTTCCCCGCTCTTGGTGCTCGTAGAGCTGAGGCCTTGATCCTGTTGTTGTAACCCAATATGAGGTGTGTTGCTATGGCTTCTTAAAACATTTGTCAAAATATTTGCGCTATTGTAAAGACTGCTGCGCTCGGGAGTGCTTGCCTCTGACACACAGCTGTCCTCATATTAGTGAAAGGAAGTACAGATAGTAGCCTAAGTAGGCCATTCGTGTTTTGGGAAGTTGACAGAATGTGTGTTTCATGCTTCAGTGAAGCTACATAACCTTCTCAGACTCGACGTTGTTCTCATATTTACCACCTTTCCATTTATCTTTTCCTCTTATCCGGACTCAGCTCCACCTTGGTTTTCCTCCTTGAGTTTCCTTCCTAATGTTTAACTTGCTGGCTGTAATCTAGGCTGCATATGTGTCATTCTGCAGGCTTATGTTTATGCAAATGTTTGCCCAAGCTACTGCTAACAATCACCTGACTTTCAGTAAACTTGAAGACTTTTGGGACAAGAAGAAACTGTGGGGCATAATTTGCTTTGAGTTATGGCAGCTTTTATGGTGCTTAGTTGGACTTATCCTGGCTTCTTGTGTGGTTTTAAACTCAATAATTGAATTGGATGTTTCCCTTTGTGTGCTATAACAAAAGGTGGAAATGAAAACCTAAACAACTTTCTGTTATTTAGTTTTCTGTCAAAGCTAAATATTTTTTCAGCTTTGCGTGCACATTAATTCAACACTCTTAACTCAACAGGCTGCTGGTCTTGGTTCCCCTCTTGAATCCTAATGAATGGATGAATTGTAGTAGCATTGACATTTCTTCCTCTATTATAGATTCTTTATGTTCCCTTGTCAGATTGCTAGTCGTTGTCTAACCGATAGCTTGTTTTATGTCATAGTCCAATGAAGAAGTGAAGGTATCGGGCTTGCAGCAGATATATCAGCCATAAACTAATATTATGGCACAATCTAATAAAGCAAAAACAGAAATAAGTGAATAACACCCTGTTTAATCCTAAACTACTATAAATGACAAGGGTGATACACAAAACTACAAATTATTGGAATGAAATGTACAAGCATGAATCCAATTCTACCAAAATTTGAAATGAAAGTTTTGTAAAAGTTTTGTTTTGGTTGAAGATGTAACATGGTTTAGTTCCTGAGAAGAAAATATTTTCAGATAAATGACCCAGAAATCCAGATCCCCTTCAATTTTCAGCTCTGTTTGCACAGAACTAAAATTTCATGTTTGCTGCTTACTAAACGTTCAGCTTAATAAAAACGATGCTGGCCGTTTTTCAGATTTACAAACTGGTTCCAAACATGTTGCTTTCTTTAAAACTGCAGTGATCTTAAGTTTTTAGATGTAGTAAGCCTCCACTGTGTTTAAACGGAGAGTATGAGTTCATTTCTGATCTTCAGTAGCACATGAGCCCAATGAGTTGTAGGTAAAAAGGTGTGATTGTGACAATGGGAAAACCTTTAGAAATTAGTCTAAGACCAGCCTGCACTTTTTTTCACTTGACTAACTTGAAGGTGTTTGTATGCATTCAGGTTAGTCAAAGATATTTACCTTTTTAAGCTAAAATGCAGTTTTTGAGTTTGACTGAACAGACTGAGACGAGGTGCAATGCAGTTGTGAAGTATTTTATCAACAAACAAATTGATGAAATACATTATTACTATTGGCTTGTTTTGCTAGAACTAGTTGAGTCAACAATTAAGTAAGTCCCACTGCTTTTCTGACTTGTAGCCGGAAAGCGCTAAGCTGAAATGTGACGTTATTCCCACATCTGAGATGTAAAGCGCAGCACATCAAAGTGTTAATAACCGAGTCGTTAGTGAGAATCGTTTTAATGAAGAACTTTAGCCTGAATTAAATGTAAATGATTCACTGATGGCCTTCTGTTCTACTTCGCTTTGTTATTGTTTTTACAGAATCAGAGCTTTTAATGCACCAATCTGAGAAATCACTACAAGTTCTTCAACAGAAGACAGGTTTTAGTTTATTGCACCAATGAAAGTTTATATAAGATAATAAGATCTTTTCCATTGAGGAACAAGTTAATTTCCACTGAGCTGTAACTATCAACTGTATTATTATGGCTGGATGCCTTTATAGTCCAGACTCAGGCCTTCCTTTGTCACAATAGCTCCTCTACTCTTTATTAGCTTTAGCGTGTCAGTCACCAAAAATACACCTTTCCAATCAAAAAATGTCTGCACAACTGGTTAAAAACATTATTGGCCTGCAAAACTGGCATATGTGTGGAACTTTATAAATAATTTCCTGCCAAAATCCAAAAAGTCTTTTGGGATTACAGTATTGCACACGTTGATATCTTGGTGGCTGCCGTGACTTGATTGTGCAGTTCTAGTAAAAGTGCAATAAATAAAACAGTAGCAAAAACAAATTGATTCTGTTGGCTGCTTGGTCCTTTTGGGGTGACTTCAGAGTTAGAGACAAACTGATCAATTGATTAGAGATCAGAATCTGACAAATTTCTCGTTTTGCTCAGATAAATCGCTGTTGCTTTGCACATTTATATTTAATGGATAAATATATATGATGTTGTAATTCCTATTCAGGTGGATTCAAAACTACTCGAATAATCTGCCCTTCAGTTTTCTCTTTTGTATATCCTATTAATTAATAAATATTGAATTAGCAGCTCTGAGCTAAAACAAAACCAGAGAAATGTTTGGACAAGTAAAAGCCTGATTGGCTCATCTCTATTAAGAACACCTGAAACTAAGATGGGATGAGATTAACCACATTAGTTTCAGAGTTACTTGAAGATTAAAGGTTTTTTTGTTGTTGCTGTTTTTTCCACGAACATCATATATTGCTTTATTAAACTTTTAAAATTGTAGCAGGACCCTAAAATTAGACTTTTTCATTGATTTGCAACATTTATTTTTCTGTTTTCTGCTCCAGATATTAAAATAAATCAAAGTAGGATAGACTTTTTCCCTATTAATTAAACATTGAAGCAGTAGCTTAAAAAGAGAAGCTTAAAGCTATAGCTATAAAGCTATAAAGACCTGATTGATCCAGACTTTCTTTGACAAAAACAAACTTTGTCCATTAAAAATAAATCTTTCTTCAACTGGTCACTGTGGGATTGGCAGCTTTTTATTTGTAATCCTATCCAGGTTTACAGGTGGAAGCATTTGACTTATTTTTGTTTTCTTTTTGAAATAATAAAGCAGCTAACCCTCATTCATTTTTACAGTAAAACTGTTGTGATGGACAGCTAGCACCACAGCCCAGGAGAAAAATGTGAATGACAGAGCTTAGTCAGCTTCCCCTTTAAGAGCCACTGATTTCTGAGGCCAAAGATCACTGTG
The DNA here is from genome assembly GCA_903066825.1 of Alfaro cultratus. NCBI lineage: Eukaryota > Metazoa > Chordata > Actinopteri > Cyprinodontiformes > Poeciliidae > Alfaro > Alfaro cultratus. Next base: position 50,858 of record CAEFZX010011406.1, read on the forward strand.
TTTGCTTAAATGTAAAACCTTTAAGCAAACCTTTTCAGGCATCGCCTTGTTGTTAGGAGGGATTTATGCAACATGACATATGGACACTTTGTGAGTGTAAAGATATTTTGCATTAAAGGAACAAACCAACCTTCCCACTTCCACGTTCATTTGTATTTTGTGCCTTTTTTAAGCTTTATGTCCATTTCACTCTCATGATTATGCAATGTTCAGTAGGAGATTATAGTTTCTTGGTTTAGATCAAAATCTCATTTGCTCCAGTGTGACTCGCTGTGTCTGTATTTCAGCTCACAGGTCTTCTGTCAGTGTAGTTTTTATGTTCATCTTTTATAAAAGAAAAAAAAAGGTTTCAAGCACTTTAAAATGTTGCTCAGAACAGAAACCATCATGTGACATTATCTGACGTGTTCTTAGTTTATGAGTGTTCAAAGTGTTTCAGTGTCTTTTCTGACTGCAGAAGCTAATTCATTACGTGAGCCTGTGACTGTGTCAAAAACTCTCCGTCTGACCTGGATAACCCCTCTTCCTCTGATTGTTCCTGCCGCTTTCTGAGGTGATCCTGCACAGAAAGCATCCAGCTGTGTCCGTGTGGCCCACCGCTGTAGGGCGTGTTGCACAGATCGGCCTCATTTCCTCCTGTTTCTGCTGAACGGGCCTGTGGAAGGAAGTGAGCTCTTGTCGTTATCTCATCGCTGCAGAAGCACTATGTGTCAGAAAGGTTGTAATGTGTGAGGCCAAACTTCGCTTTTGATGAAAAATCACATGACTGAGTCACCGAGAATAAGAACTACAGTATATCAATACATGTTCAGGATATTCTCTTCACAATTGTTAGTCAATCATGACAGAGTGAAACAAATAGTCCAGGAAAACATTTGCAATTCAAATTTTGAAGGCGTGCGTAGGTTAAAGTCAAACTTTGATGAAGTGCTGGAAAAAAAGAGGGCAGGTTTTTGAACTGGTGGAAGGAAAAAGCTGCGCTCCATTTCGAAAAATAGTCCAAGTAATAATCAAATTAGAGGGAGATGTAAGTATAAATACTTAAATTACAGGTAAATGTTATTCTGTAAGTAAAACGTCTCGTTTGCTCAGAGCTTATCTGAGCTACATGCTTCCTTGCAAAGGTTTTTATACTCCCATTTTTAGTTTCACTGTATTTTGTGGGCATTTTATTTCATAGGCCAACATGAAATAGTGCATGATTGTAAAGTGGAAGAAGTTTTCACAAATCAAATCTGAAAAGTGTGGCGAGAATTGATAGCACAGTCACATGATAATCCTTATGGGTGTTTTTTGCCATCCTTTCTTAAGTCAGATTTATGAGGAACATGATTGTTCATTGTGGCGCTAGATCTTATATATGGCTGTTGGAAAAATGTATAAATGCAAATGCATGCAAACACTTCAGATTTTTGCTTTTTATAGAGAATTTTGTAAATCTTGTCATTTCCTCTCAACTTAATCAATCTACTTTGTGTTGGTCTATTATGGAATACAATTAATTCAGGCTTATGGCATTAACTTGGAAAAATGGAAACATTTCAAATGGCATCTGTTCACTCTGTGTTTATTTGGATCATGATGGAGTTGGATGATATGATTGCAGGGAAACCAACAGCTGTGACGCCTGACTGTTTCCGTACTTTGACTTTGACCCGGCCACACACACCTGACTGTCACACCTGAAGAGTTCGGACTTGGTTACACATTACTCACACGACCTGACTCGCATAAAGATCACCAACCAAATGCATGACGTGGGTGTCATAAAAACGTTGTTTGATTGAAAAAGTTGAAGTGATTAAAAAGGAAGAAACAAATTAACTGGTACAATTTTTTTCCCTTAACTTGACACTGTCAAAACGCAAACCCGACATGTTTACTCTTTAATTTAGTTTTTTAACGCCGGCTGAAGACAGGTGTAAACATCCAGCTCACCTCACTGTGTTTGCCAGCTTATCCCAGTGACGTTATTTGTTATTTATAGACTTAGAAGTAAAGCTGTTTAATAAATATATTGGGTGTGGTCTGGTTAAGGTGAGCAGCTTGATGTGTCATGCTGCCAAACAAGGAAGTGGTTTCATTAGTATGCTGTGGTCTTTAGCTGGAAGGTAAGGGACTAAAACCTTCCTTTGTGCTCCAGATTTTCCACAAGATCTGAATAACGGCATGGAGTATCTCTGACTAAAACATTGGCTCAAATTTGTCATATCAAAAATGTATTTAACTTAATAAAATAAATGAAATGTACCTGAATCTACTTGAACTTGTAAATACACATATGGCAAATGTTTAAGTTAAATACAGATTTTTTAATGTAGTTTTATTAACATTTTCTTGGTAGACATTAGAACATTAACTTTAGGAAATTTGTCATTATATCACACCTCCTACGCCACACACAGACAGACACACTTAACAGAATAAAGCAATATATAACCGGTAAAGGTCATATGTAGGCTATAACCAAGCAAAAGTCCCTTACAGACATGTATTGGTTTCCGTTAAACGTACTGGAACTGACACACATAATTGAACCAAATATATATTTTTTTACAGCTTAGAAAATGACAAATAGCCTTTTCCAGTCATGTCTGATATGCATTTAAAGTCAGGTGTTTACATACTATACATTTCTTTTTGTGTTTGGTAGAACTGTCATTTAAACTGACTTGGGTCTCCCATTTTTGGGATTCCTCTCCCTGAGTTTCACAGAATTCATTTCACATTTTATCACGACACACTTTTGTGTTTGGGGAGATATGCAAATTTCACACCAAAACATATTAACCTCTGGGAGACAGATCCAGGTCGTTCCTGAATGGTGTGATCGCTGGACATTTTCATAGTGGGATTTTTTGTTTGACCACATTATTAGCAAATTCTGGCATCTGGATTGTAAAAAAAACTTTGAGGAAAATAATAATCAGAAGTTTAAAAATGCATTATTTTGGTATTCAGGACATAGTTATTATTTAGCTCATCCTAACTGACCTAGAACAGGAAAGTTTGAGCTGAATTATTACCAAACTGTGGTGGAGGAAAGCTTATTTTTATACTATGTATGTAAATATCTGGTTTACTTGGTAGTAGGTGTCACACATGGAGGTTAATTTGACTTCTAAACAGCAGTTCAGAGGAAGTTGATCAACCATGTTAGTTAATTTCTAGAACTTTTCATCTTCAACCTGATCATGTCCATGTGGTTTAACCCCTTAACTGGCAGCGAAAAAGGCAGAGTATTCAAACAAACTAGATTTGTCCCATAGATGGGAAACGTCTTGAGCAAAGACACTCCCAGCCACGCATTGTTGGAATTTTGTATAACCTAAAACTGAATTAAATAAAAGATTTGAAACTGGAAAACAATTTTTGAAACTGAAAAAAGGAAAAAAAATTAAATGGAGGAGGCAAAATACATTTCCAGCTCCCACTGATTCTTATTGAAACAGTGAAACAGCTGGGAATATTTTGTCCAGGTCTTGATCCGTCAGTCACGATTCCAGACCCCATGTTTCCTAAGGCCTCGCTCCCACACAAAGGGGTTTGAAACTGAAAAAAAACAACAACAAAAAAACTCATCGGGTAAGATGTTTTGACCTTTTTTCCTTTTTGTTTCAAATCCCTTTCCAGTTTCAGTCTCAAAATTACTTTTCAGTTCCAAATCATTTTTCAGCTTTAAGATTTTTTTTTCTTTAACATATTTTCGGCCCAAATTTAGCTCCATAAGCATTTGTTGTGTATAATTGTTGAATTAAAAGTTAACAGAGTAAAGTTTGACGGGAAGGAGACGGGATATAAGAAGCAGCCAACACTGGCCTCTTCGTTACACGTCTAGTTTTGATTCGTGACATGAAGAATAACTACACTGGATGCTGCAGTGCAGCTAACAGTGACAGCTCAGAAAATAGAAAATCTGTTTTTTTTTACCATCTTCTTCCATTTAGCACAGTGTTTTCACAACTAAATGGTACAATATAGGCAAATATAAAGAATAATAGTTATTAATCAACTGATTATTAGGTTAATGGTAATTTACCTTCTCATTTACTGTGTCTATAAACTTATCTGACAAACTAAAACAAATCAGGAAACTGATGCAAAGTGAAGTTATTTGTATATAAAATTGGTCATAAGTGTTTCTATGAAAAGCCAAACTATTTCTCTTTTTTATTCTTGCATGCTGGATCACTTTATCTTTATCCATTGTCTTGCCTGTCAAAGTTTCAGGACATGTGTAACACCGTTCTTGTCAATATAACTAATCAGAAGTTGACTTGCTGTGTAGATTAACCAATCAGATGTTAGCGTTGGTTTAAAGAGGCTTGCTGAGTGTTAATTATTATATATTGTGAGTTTTTGAACAGAAATCATGCAGAAATAATTATGTTTATATATGATGGATTTCACATTTAAATATTTGGATATGTATTTACTATTACCCTAACATTAAAGTGGGTATAAATAGTATTATTTTGATAATACCACAACTAAAAAAACATTATTGATTTTGTTGTGACAATTTAAGAGCTGTTCTTGTGTCTGTTTTTTGTTTTTTTTTTAACATCTACTTGTGATTTGTTTAGTAGTAAATTATTTTAACTATCCAGAACTCTAATCTGACAATACTTTTTTTTCCTTCTTCTTAATCTTGGCAGCCATGACTGTTGTTCAGCCTTTTGCAAAATAAATAATCAAAAAATGGGTTAAAATTTTAGATTTATGGTTTTAAACTGTCTATTAACTTTCAGTCCCATCCCCAAAATTAAAATTGTATCTTAACATTATGAAAAGACATTTTTGTTGTTTTTAGGCTAAAAGGCTCAACAATTATAAACAACTTTATTTTTGCAATTCCTAATGACTTTATCACATTATTGGGAACTAATTACCTTATTTGTTTTCAAATGTTAGACTTGTGATCAAGATGATGAGGAGGTGGAGATCGCTGTGGACAACGCAGCCTTCATGGACGAGTTCTTCTCTCAGGTCAGGTTTTATGCTCTCGATTGTTGTCGTGCAGCGACCTAACCTCTCTTACATATATATTTTTTTTTAATTGTGACCTGTCTGTTTGCAGATTGAAGACATCAGGAACAGTATTGATAAAATTGACGAGAACGTGGCTGAAGTCAAAAAGCTTTACTCAGTCATCCTGTCGGCTCCCACGTCGGATCAGAGTGAGACATCTCACCTTTAACTGATTTACTGTATTTTTCTGTCCAGTTTTTCTATTATGAAAACATGCCCAGTTGAACCTGGTTCGCAAAAATAAGGTTACTGTAGTTTTTTTTTTTGATTTGTCGTTTTTATTCTATTTTTTAAACCGTATTCCAATCTGAGCAGAAAAACACACACTTAGTGTGACAGAATAAGAAGCATTCTCATTTTCTCTGCATACATCATCTTTAAAAAAACTTAATTTCTATCTGAACATCCCTGGTTTAAGACATTTTTTTCCCTCTCCTCAGAAACGCAGGATGACTTGGAATCAATCACCAATGACATAAAGAAGATGGCCAACAATGCAAGAAACAAACTCAAGAGTAAGTCTGGCAGTGACAATCACACTTTCTCTCGTCAGAATGAGTCAAACTTTTCCTGAATTGGATGTAAATGTTGGATGATGTGTTTATGACGTTAATTTGAACGTTGCTCTGTTTTCCAGCCATTGAGAGAAATCTGGAGTCGGAGCAGCAGGAGAGGGTGTCAGCTGATATGCGGATACGTAAATCACAGGTAAATTGTGCACAGGATGAAGAATTTTCAGATTTCAAATAGTTACTTATAAAGCTTTTAAATAGGGCTTTTTTTTAAAATTCAAATTAAATTGTTTCATAGGGTTTAGTTTAGTAAAATATTTCAGCATATAAAGGTAGACTCCCACCCCCTGAAAAGTAAACATTGTACAGCTGTTTCCAGGATGTTGAGAAAGATTTGTGATCATAATTTGCATCCATTCTGTCCTCCCAGCATGCAGTGCTGTCCAGGAAGTTTGTTGAGGTGATGACAAAGTATAATGAAGCTCAGGTGGACTTCAGGGAGAGGAGTAAAGGACGTATTCAGAGACAGCTTGAGATAAGTAAGTTACACCTACATGCGCAGAAACAAAGTATAGTATAATCCCATAATAATCTATGTTTTTCACTTTGCTCTGTCCAGCTGGACAAGCGAAGACAGATGAAGAGCTGGAGGAGATGTTGGAAAGTGGAAATGCTGCCGTTTTCACTGCTGGGGTGAGTGTGTCTTGTGTGTAAATGAGCAATTATGTCCACTGTTTTAATACATTTCTATTGTCATGTGATTAAAATGCAAATATAATTGGTTTTGCTGTTTTTAAAAAAAAATAAAAGCCCTTTATTTGCTAATTTTTAGATGTTTGGATAAAAGGAACTTTGTCTTTCTTGTTCAGATTCTAGAATATATTTTCTACTCAAAACATGTTCATTTAAGAGTTCATAATAAATATATAAACTATTCTCAATATTTTTCTCATTGATATCCAGTAACATTAAAACAAAATGTCTTAGTGGTGCCAGTTGATGCCAAGCTGGATGATGTTTTACGTATTTAATAACCAAAACATAAAGATTCAAGAAAATCTTTATGACGCTGAGACGTCTTGTTCCTGACGTCTCAGCGAACAGATGAAACAGCTGTAGGGAGGCTTCTAGAAAAATAACTGAGTGACTGGGAGCACTGAATCATGTAGCTTCGACTGCAATGTGTCACTGATAAAATGAGAACATGTTGCTCTTCAGCTTCTGTTCAAGCTTTTTGATCAAGAGGAGCTTGTTTTCGACACAACTAAGGAGGAATTTCTGGTTCAAGGACACAGAGTTCAGCTTAGGATTCCCTAATGTGCAAAGACTGGACCAAACCACACTGAAATTATTACTATGTCTTATTATTATAATGTAAATGCACACCTGAGGTTCTCAGTAATTCATATGAAACTATCAAACAATTACAATAAAAACAATAACTGGGAAATTACTGGAACTTTTTAGGATATCTGATTTATTAAAAAGCAACACAAAAACAATTATGCTTATCAATTTAAGACATTTGGAAATTTCTTTTGATATTGACATTCAAGAAAAGAAAAACTTGGATTCACACTTGATGAGTAAATGTTGACATTTTATGTGCTGTCTGTTTTGAGCCTGCATGGTAACAGTGAACTGCTTGTCTTTGCAGATTGTGGATTCTGGGATCTCCAAACAAGCTCTGAGTGAGATTGAATCCAGGCATAAAGATATTGTCCGTCTGGAAAGTAGCATCAAAGAGCTGCATGACATGTTTGTAGACATCGCCATGCTGGTGGAGAGCCAGGTACGCTCCTCTGGATATCACCTTCTTGTTGCTTTATTCAAATCCATCCATCCTTTCTTTCAGCTCATCTTTACCGTGTTATAGCGATCAGTCGTGGTTCTGTTCTGGTGTTTTAATCTTTTTTCCTCTGCTGTTCTATGACTGTCGTCCCACATCTGTCTGTCTGTCTTTTTTCCAGCTCCATGCTTTTCTTTCACCTGTCCTCTGCCACCACCGCCTTCATCTCATTCCCTTCATGGAACCTTAATAAATTTAGTAAGATATCATCATTCACACCTAATTCATCACAAACGGGGTTTTAAGAGATTTAGCAACTGTTATAATTAAACTACTAGAATATGACCAACTGTTTTGTGCTGCTTACACCGCCATGCTTTCTGAGGGAAATGGTTGTTTGAGGTAAGAGTCCTTGCATTGCACTCATTGTGTTGCTTATTTTTTTTCTGTCATTTATGTTCACGTTTGGAATTTGAAAAGATTTTGCTCTCGAATAAATAAATCACCGATATTACCACTTGCTTCTAAAGGCATATGAAGTTAAAATCCCTGATAAATATTTTAAATTACTTCAATTTCAAATACTACTATGCAGTACACTTAATTTAATGTGTTTTATTTAAAAAAGCTGTTTAAGGAAACCAGTAAACTGCATTGAGTCACTTACTTTGCAGCAAGCGTCCGTCCTGAGCCAACATGTAGCGACAGAGGACGGTTGATTGCGTAGCATCATTCATTTGTTAGCAATCTCTCATACTGAGGATGCATGTGGTAACAGTGAAAATGAAAGACTCTTTAGATTCCTTCACCACCACATTCAGATCCACCCACCTCAGTATTACTTCTTGATTTTTTTTTTTAATTCTGTACAGATTGGCAGTCAGATCAGTTGGAATGTAGCTTTTGAAAATGGTGTGTAATCATGCTTTACAAAGTTATAAATATATATTTTTTTCTAAAAGTAGTAGAGAGCATAATACATAAAGTGGCTGTAATAATTACAGTAGTAATATTTATTTTGCCTGTGTTTTATTGACATTTTAACTCTTCTAAACAGCACATGCAGCATTTGATCTTCATTACATTCAGTTTTTTTTTTCATCTAAATAAAAGAACTGCATTGTGAATTAACCTCGTCTCAATGACATTATGTGTTATAGTATAATAAATTTTAAAGGCTTTTATCAGCCATGGTGTCAATTATTTTTAAATCCTGGTACTTGCTGCAGAAATTCAATCTTTAACAGAAAGGGTTTCTTTGCTGTTCTCTTCACACCAGCAGTGTTTAAAAACTCTTTGCCTCTCTCTGTGCTTGTGCATTCGCACACGCCTGCTGCCAGTTTTGAGCAAGCTCTTCGTTGGTGGCAACATTTTTTTATCTCGCTCTTCAAGAGGAGATATTTTAGGTTTGAGATTAGATTGCTGGTGATTTCAGCTGTAGTCTTTCACATCTTTACCAGGACATATGCTGCATGATCTTGCTTTGCAGAACTCTAAAAACATTTTGATCTTTCATCACAAAAAAACTGAAGCTGCACAGTTTGCAAAACACAGAAGTGTCAATGCCAAAACTTATGACCACATGTTTGCTTGATTGATATTAAAATATATGTTCCTGTGTTTTGTTTTTCTCAGGGAGAAATAATTGACAACATAGAGCAAAATGTATCCCAGTCGGTGGATCACATTATTCAGGCAAAGGAGGAGACCAAAAAAGCTGTAAGGTATCAGACCAAGGCCCGCAAGGTAAAGTGTATTGCAATCTATCGCACTAATATGACATTTTCCTGTTGCTGCTTTTTTTTTTTTTTTTTAATTTCAGTCACTCTAGCACTTTTGCTCAGTTTAACACATTTCATCCACTTTGCATGCCCTGCATATCGCTCTTCTGTTCGCCTCACTGCCATTACCACCCACACACAACCGTTAGAATAATGTGTAAGATCGCTGCATGTTTCCTCCTCTCTGCTGTCACTTGTTTCCTTCTGCTTCGTCCTCCGGCTGCTTGCCTGTCAGGGCGGGATGATTGACAGGATTGAGAGCAACATGGACCAATCGGTGGGCTTTGTGGAGAGAGCTGTTGCAGATACTAAGAAAGCTGCCAAGTTTCAGCAAGAGGCTCGCCGTGTGAGTGGCTGTGGTCAAGAACTGCGACTCTGGCTTCCTCAAAGCACCCGAAACATTTGAGCTTATTTACGAGAGGCTTCAACTTGTTTAAAAAATGTCAAATAAAACCATTCGATGTGCACGAGCATCAAAGAAAAATAGTACGTTTCACATCTGCATCAAAACGTCATGGTAGCCGGTTTCTTGTCCTAATATCTAGCAAACTTTACTGTCAGCAAGAAGATATTTTAAGTCTTTACGATGTATTTTATATTTATTTACAAAACTAGAGATTAAATTAAAAGTGCAAACATTGCATGTGAAACATAAACTTTCCTAAACCAAGTTATCTTCATATTGAAATCAAGCTGCAGGTGTTGGAGCATAAAAATATTTTAATCTAGTTTATTTATGTCACTTTTTTCTTATAATGAAACTGCATTAGATTAGCATGCTGTTTATTTCAGTCGTATGTTAATGAGCAATACTGCTAAACCTAGAAGCTCTGGAAAAAAAACTATTTGATGTAGTTTAGCTTTACTGGTGTTATGTTAAACCTTTATTTCTTTTTAAGTTTAGCAGTTTTTCACAGTTACTGAAATTGTACATCAATTTCCACAAATAAACTATTTTCCTAATTGTCAGCTAAGGTTTGCTATTTCTATTCATTAATAAAGCAACTCATTTCAATCAGTAGAGGCAATCATCTTAAAAAATAAGTGTATCTTAATTTTTAAATCTCACTTTTCAAACACCAGTTAAATCTGATATGATTCCCAGAGTAGAGCAAATATAGATTAAGACAGTAAATTAGTACCACTAAACTACAAGAAACTACCTGTTAACTAAATGAACGCCTCAATGCTTTTGGGAAGCCACACTCATTTCATGATTGAGATCTGTGACGCCCTCCCAACCCTCCTCTGTGATTTATTACTAAACTCTGTTCCGTGTGGATCCCTGTGATAAAACCGCTGCTGTGACCCGTCCTCCACTCATAACCAGAACCAAGATGATCCTCCTCCTACCCACTGAAACACACACACTGTTACTCACACACACTGCTTGTTTTCTCTTTTCCCGCCTTTTCGTTTTTAACTTTGCTGATGTTTTTGAACATGGCCAAAGTGCTGATCTGTTGATGCTGAAGATATTGTTTGCTTTTACCTGCACAAGCATTCGTGTAGGTGAAAATAACTGTAATTTTTTTTTTTTCCCGCAACTTCCAGCTTGTGGCACATTGTCTACTTTTTTTTTTGTTTTTAAATAATTTTCCAACTGAGACTTGGATCTGACCTGAATGTGTGTACTTGGTTATTCCCAACAGAAAACTGTGATTATAGTGGTGGTTGTGGTGATCTTACTGGCGTTGCTAGCTCTCATAATCGGGTTGTCAGTAGGATTGAAAAAATGAGGAGCTGTTTGACTAAAAGAAGAGATGTTGGTGAGTAATTTTGGAGAAAATCTTCAGTGTAGTGCTGTAGCAAATGGAAATGAGGCATGCTTTGGAAAAGAGGTTTCTTAGACTTGAATGAGTGTGTTTTCTGTCTGTCCTGGGAGCTTATTTGATGTGTGTGTGTGTGTGTGTGTGTGTGTGTGCGTGTGTGTGTGTGTGTGTGTGTGTGTGTGTGTGCGTGTGTGCGTGTGTGTGTGTGTTGGCATTTCTGGTCACTGTTAAATGACTTGGTGTTAGTGGTGAGTTGGTTTGATCTGCGGGGGATTTAAATGCTCCTGCTCTCTGTCACTAACTCTCCCCTCATTGTGTTTCTGTCTCTCCCCTTCTGTAGAAGATGATCTTCATCGGTGTGTGCTGTGCTGTGGTTGTAGTCGTCATCCTCATTATCATCCTCACTCAGACACTATGATGGGACCGCCGGATCCCAACCATCACCATCATGTTTTCTTCACCCAGATCATCCATTTTGTTTCATCATCTGCTCAAAGAAAAAAGATGCAAATTCCTGTGTATGGATCAGAGCTGCTGGTGTTAAAAAAAAGGGGAAGATGAGCTTTTGTGACTACTTCAGTTCCAGACAATCTACGGATGCTCTGATGAGGAAATGAGAACTGAAATGTGGCTCAGTACCTGCTTATACCTCTGTGGAAGCAACAAAAAGGGAACTGGGAAAATAACTGACTGTTTCATCACTCCTCCATCACCGAACATTCAATTGTTTTTAACATTTGATGCCAAAGTTGCACCCCTGTGTGTGTTTGTCCTAAGCTGTTCTTTAAACCATGCAGGAGTACACACACACACACCCCAGTGCCACTCTTCTTGCCTTAATGAGCCTCGACACATATTACTACTTTAAAAGCTACTTAATGTTTGCTTCTCCAGGTTATGGTTGTTTTTAGGGTTCCAGCACTTTCACTGTTAAAAATATTGAATTAAGCTAAGGTTTACGTAATTGTATTGTAAATAACAGAAGTCACATTTGTGCACTGTTGACAGTCTTTTAAGAAAATGTTCTTTTTCAAATATGAAGGACGACATATTTCAGCAACATTTGAAAGAAAAGACTAACAAGTAATCCATTGTCTTGAGAAGGTGCCTTACATTTAATCTGGGCAAATAGACTGTAATAGAAACTGTTAATGTGCTACCAAAGAGTTTGCAGAGACTAGAATTAACACTAGTAATTTTTTTTTTTTATTTAACAAGTTTTGACATATAAAAGGGACAATTAAATCATAAGGAAAGTAACAGCTCTTTTTAGGTGTATTATGTGATTGTTTCCACTGTAAACGTACAGCTAAGCTGCCAGTTTATGAAGCGCATCCATCCAATTTCCTGTTAGAATGATGTCAGAGCTATTTTTCCTTCATGTTTAAACAATTATTTCATCATCAGATAATTTACAAAGACTTCCATAATCATTTTTATTTATATATACATGAATTGAAATGGAAAAAGTAACATCATGGAGCTTTTATTTTAATTTTAAATATTGTATAATGAGGTGAACTTCATAAGCTGGTAGTTGAGTTGAATTTTTATTGGTCACCATTATTTTTCTCTGTAGATAATATTCCAGACTGACAGTTTACAAAACATTACATTGGCTTTAGCACTTAAGGCAAAGAAGGTGGTTGTGTGCATATAAAGGTGGGATGTCATTTCAGTCAGTCAACAGGAGCCAAAGCATTTTCTTTACAAGATTCTGTGTCTTTACACTTTCAGGAAATACTTGAAATCAGCGTCCAGCAAGATTTTTGTGGCCATGCAGGTCACCGAAGGAAGAGTGGGGAAAATTTAAGCTTGTTGCACATTTCTTATGTCAAATATTTCAAAAGAATTAAAGATTTGTTTTTTTTTCCTAAGTCTGACTGTGCTGCTGTTTTTGAGTCTCAAACTAAAATACACGAGTAGTCACATATATTGGGATTTCATATAAGAGTTCAAGTCAAAGTAAAATATATTTGTAAAACCAAAGGAAAATGGTACATGATTTTAAAAAAACCCAACAAAAACCTGGAAACTTTGATTTGCATTTATTTTCAACTCCCCAGAATCAAAACGGTGAGTATTTGAACATATGTTTCTACCAGCTTTGCACATCTAGAGACTGTAATTTTTGTTCATTCTTTACAAAAATATATCAACCTCATTTGGATTTAGGTCTTGGCTTCACAAGGCCAGTCTGACACAGATATGATCTGATCAAAACCACTTCCCTTGTAGCAGTGTTTAGGGTAGATTTCCTGCTGGTAGGTGAAGGTCCGCTACAGTTTCAAATCTTTTGCAGCATCTAACTTTATATTTCATAACCTCCATCTTTACCTGAACTTTGACCAGCTTCCAATAATCGTTGGTATCACCAATCTTAATCACAGAGTTTTGCATGTAGACCAAAAGTTTGGTTTTTCTTCCACATTTTATATCACCCTTAAAGTTTCAGTGTTCCTAGACTGTCACTTAAACTAGGCGGCTATTTTGTGGAAAGTTTGCACTTGTGCTGTTCTAATTTATTTGAAGATGGACTGTACAATGCTGCCGGCCTTCATATTACACACAGGTGACCTCTGTTGATTTATTCGAGAATGCAACTAGTTGCAGTTTTTTAGGGGTTTAAGAAACTGTTTTTTGTAAAAAAATAAAGTATACTCTTAGTTTGCATTTGTGCACCACTCTGTTGATTCACTACATGAAATCCCAATAAATTGCACTGAAGCTTGTTAACATTTTGTAAGGGTGTGAATACTTCTGCAAGACACTGTAGCTGCATGTGAATAGTTTTGGTGACTGTTGTGGAGAAGATGTGTGAAAGTGTTTTCTCTTGACCTCTGTGTTAAAGTACAGTTTTCAAAGACTTGATATGAGGAAGTGAAGGTAAGTTGCATCACCTGTCTTCTATAGCATACAGATACACGCACCATAATCTGACCCTTCCTTCCCCTTTGCCGCACCATTTCCTCTTACCGACTCCCCTAGATATGCAAACACTTATATTTTGTTTCTTCTTTAACTTTCTTGTGTGTATTTTAACTCCAGAAAAAGATGATGATTACATTGTGCTGTGCCATCATTGGGATCGTTGGGTTCTCCTATCTCTACAGTTTCTTCTCATAAAAGATTTTGCACAGGTGAAACATCAGTCTGTGATCATTTTTACCATTTACACGGTGCTTTGAATGTTTAACCACTCTTCTTCTGTCTTTGTGTTCTTCCTAGGAATAGAGATCTCCAGGAGAAAACATTATTTTTTTTCCCCCTGTGGTTCTTACCCAGTTTCTGTCATTTAAATTTGTAGATTAAATTTAAGCCACTCTCAGATAAAAAAATAAAAAAATAAATAAAAACCACTGCTTTTTTACCCTTTCTCCCTCCGCTTCTGAGTCTCATTTGAATCTCTGTTCTTGCTGTATAAAGTGTTTGAAAACGTATTATAAATGTGTGGATTTTTCTCAGTCTGCCTCCTCATAGACAGATGGCTCAACATGTGACTGTTAATCTTCACGCATCACTCTGTTCAGATTTAGTCCAGCGCCGCCTGGTGGTTCTCTGAAGAAATAACCATTGTGAACATTGTATTTATGAAGAAATGACTGGGAATGTCAACCGAAATTTACAAAATCTTGGGTTTTCTCTGCCTACACTCTAAAATGTTTGAAGCAGATCTGTATTATTCTATCATTTGTGTGTTATAAATGTGATATTTGTGTGTATGAGTCCATACTGCTTAAAAAAAAAGAAGCTTGTATCTTTTCTGTAACAGCGGGTCTCGCTGGCTTTGCTGGCTATGTCAACTCGATAAAGCCTGTTATGTAATAAAAGGAAATCTACAGTGAACCAAGAACAGTCCTCAGTCCTTCAGTGAATCATTTGCATCAGCTGATCATACATGCTGAAGGGAGAAAATATACATATATATGTCGTAGCATTGATCATTTGTGCAGATCTGGTCTAGCTGATGCTCTGCTGTTTAGCCTCCGGTGAGCTTTCTGACCTAATTTCATCCCCCATCTCGCCGCTGCTCAGAAGCCCCGCCCATCTGCTCGACCTGGAGCGGGGTGCGTTCGTTTTACTCATCCGGATTTGGAGGATAAACTGGAAGGGTCAAAATTATTTTAAAATGTTAAATGTCCTTTTTCAGAGAACTTTTTTCTTTTTAAAGGTAAATGCATAAAAGTATTCAGGGCTGCTTTGTGAATTTCATAAGTGACAGTCTTGACTTTTTATGTTAAACTTTAAATTTGGAATAAAATTTAAGTGTTTAATTCTGTAATCTTAAGAAATACAGAAGATTTATTGATTTACATTTATAAAAGAGTGTCCAATATTAAAAGATCATGTAAGGAGATTAAAACTGTGAAAAACTTTTTTTTGGTCAATTCTATGATTAATTTGGCCCCCCATTTGTCAGAATAATATTTCAGTCATATAAATCTTGTAACATTTCTGATATCAAACTGATTTCTGAACGTTTTTTTTGTAAATATAGTGTTTGTATATATTCATTTATTTATTTATTTATTTTAATCTACTTTCTTTGTATTTTGTTAATGTATTTTTCATAGACATCCGTGTTCAGTAGATTACATTATGCGTTTTGATGTGACTAATTTCTCAGATTAAAACTATTGATAGAAAATAGCAACCTTTAAAAATGTATTTTCATTACACCCACCATTATTAAAAATGTTTTATGATGGTTAGATTTCTAAATTAGGCGTTTTTAATTTGCTGTAAATGAAAACTCGTCGAATTATAAATAGTTTTTGTTTGTTTTTCTTTCTTTTGTTTGTCGCTTTCTCAAAATTACTGTCGGATCTGATCCGGACGTTAATGAAACAAAGTAACCTATCCGTGAGCAGGTGAATTAATGAAACACCCTTGAATGTTCACGTATTGTAATAGCTTTTTAAATAGCACCTGCTGTGTCCAATGACGGCAGCTCATACTAATCTCCAGCCTGGTGGTGAACAGGGAAGGGGGTGGGGATTAAATCTTTTCCTTTTTGTGTGTGTGCGTGAGTGTTTGTGTGTGTTTTCTAACCAGCTGAAAATGGCGGCGGCCCGGACCGTCGACAGCTCCTAACTTTTATCGCACAATAACAAACACCTCAAAAATACTGGGCTTTTTTCCGCATAACATGGGGAGAAACCGTGTCCAGCGGCTACAGACGCGTTAGTCGGGACACATTACTTCCACCACACCGTCTTAGCGGAGTTTAAACATAAAGGTAATGATGAAAAGCTCCCAACTACCGTAGACAGGCTAGCGACAACTAGCTAGTTAGCATCATTTATAGCCGACGACCTAAGAACTGTATTGTCAGCGGAGCTTGTTTGCCCGCTCAGCTGACGTTTGGTTATAGCGACACATATTAGTTGATTAACTATGTTGCTGTCAGTTTCGACCCTTAGCAGTTTGAAAAATAAGAATATATTGCAGAAAAAAAAAAACCAATCGTGTGATGCTAGCCTTAGCTCACTGGCTAAGGCAATAATAGCAATCTAGAACTAGCGGTGAGCGCCGGCTCAAATAGAAGAATATTAGTTTTAAATAAGTATTTGACATTATAGCAATGCCATTAAGCGTTTAGTTTGCCCGTTTTAGATATTTAACTTTATTGCTCTTTTGCAGACTATGGAAGATCATCACACACGGTACAGCAAACGACTGGTAAGTAACTTAGCCAAGATGCTACCTCTCTTAAACACTTTAGTTGTTTATAACACGTCTAAGATCCATTTGATGCCCAGCGTATATATATATGTAGCCGTATTCTGTTGGTAATTATTAAACCTTTGTGTGCTGTGTTTGGATGAAACGACCGGCTTCTTTTGTGCAACTAATTCCAGGCAGAAGCCTCTGTTTTGGTTGTAATGAACTTGTTTAAAGACCCTGGGTTCAATAGAAGGTCAAGTTCACCATCTACCCTGATAGCGTTTGTTCAGCGACCTTGTTTCACCTTTTTTACAACCCTTTTTTCCCCCAGATTTAAAGCAATAAAAGTCCACCTAGACAATATATTTAAAATCTTATATCCTAATAGTTGCTGGACGGGGGTAATTAGACATCATTTTAGTAAGCTTTGAAATATATATATATATATATATATATATATATATATATATATATATATATATATATATATATATATTCTGTTGTCTCACTTGTTAAATTGCTCAAAGAGTTTAATGTAATTGCAAGTTAAATTGATGAATAACTCTTGTTCTTGTTCCCTTTTTAAATTTGAGCATAATTAAGGAGTTCTGGTTTGATTACATTGTGTATTGACAGTTTCTAAGACTTGGGAATGCTCCTCATTCTTAAAGCAAATTTAAGCTTTAATAATTGTTTGTTTGGTGTGAGAAAAGCACATATTTGGGAAGGGGGTAGGAGGGGTTTAATCCATCTGTCTGGCCAAACAGTGCTTCATGTGGGAGGGGGGCTGAAAGGGGGCAGTGTGTAGAAGATTAACTCCTGCCATTGTATTATGGTAATTCTTTGTGTGCAACATGAAGTGGTGCCGCAGCTGGTTGAGTGATCTCAGGCGAATTGATTTTTCGTCTTCATCTAGAAATATAGTTTAAGACTAATCATGATTTCAGAGCAGATCAAAAACAAGCTTTATCCAGTGTCTTTGCATGTGCTGTAAGTAGGTATGCAGCTATCAGTCTGTCTTTGTTTGATGTTTTTGCTAGAAATACAGGAATAAGGTTGTTCTGACGGACAGTGAGTTATGGTTTTCTTTAAGGGATGAGCTGCATACTCAGATTTTGGCCAACTTTGTGTTTGGGTTTTTGATGACAGAAGCACCTGGGACAAAAATGTATGCTACAGGTTAATTGGCAGAGGAAGTAGTTTTGAACTTAAAAGAAAATTAAAAAAACTTAAAATGATATACCCATTCATGAATTAAAGTGGATGTCCCTACCAGTTTCTGTTTTTACAAAAAGAAGTCAAAAGAACTTGATGCGTTTATAGAATGAAAATTGATCAAGCTCATAGTTTTGCAGTGTTTAATGAACAGGACAAAGAGTTTTATATATATATATATATATATATATATATATATATATATATATATATATATTTAATCATGATAATTATATTTAAATTATTTGTGTATTTTCTCTTAGTTGACACAAATTTTTGTTTTTAGTTGATTGTTGCCTAAAAATATTTTTATTTGCTATTATGATTTTCCGTTTAAAGAATTTCTGGTGATTAACAAACTCAAACCAAAATTTATCTTGTTCTTTTCATACTTGCTAAAAAATCAAAGTGGAAACGTTGCTCTGATGAAACCATGTCTCTGAAATGTTTCTCAACCAAACTATCGAGATTTCAAGCTGCTTTACTAAAGCCTGGATGGTTGGGTTTAAATTAAAAATTTGTGACAGTCATTTTGTCCAAGTTCTTAAATTTAATCATAACAATTGTGAAAAAGTGAGGTGCCTTTTAGTTTTTTATGTTGCTGTAAAGTAACAAATGTGGCCTTTGTGCTGAATAAAGGAGCTTCTGAAGGTTAATTAAGAATGTATTCCAGCCACATAAGGCACAACATTCTTCATAAAATATTTTACTGCCATATCCATCACATTTAAGCCAGACACGTTTTGCGCTCTTGTGTTGAAACCTTTTCTTTACAAGTACCATTGGAGATTGAAAGGCAGAATTTATTCACAAAGTCCAGCTTCTGAAGCCATTCTCTTGTTTAACCTACACACACTATATTGGTATCATTTCAATATTCTTTTGATTATTGTTCTTTCAAATTAAGTTGTTTGTTTTAACCTTCAATTCTTCTAAAAGGTTTGCTAATGCACCCTTTTAAAGGATATATAGAAACACTGTTCTAATCTTTTCCAATGTCTTTGAAATTAACTTGACTTTGGTTTTGTGTAGTTTGAGGTCTTTCATTCTGTTTTCCAAATTAGTATTTTCAGAACAAGTGATAAAATAGTCTTTGTCCCAGTTGTGGTTTGGAGCACAGCTTTTTTAATTAGCATATTATTTGCTCATGTGGCTGTTTTCTGTTTTACATTAGTTGCTATGACGCTGATTTGTCAAGGAATTTGGAAAAGGATAATTTTTAGCCGAGAAAATGTCTGTTAAATGATTTATAGGAACTTGCAGTTCAGTGTTGGTGTGAATTATATTTAAATGTCATTCACAAGGTCTCTAGAGTTCATCCTTTGCTCTGTTTTGTTTTTCAGTCTCTGCTCAAAAAAAGTTATTTAAGAAATCCTGGGGCACTTTAGACTTTAAAAAATCCAACATGCTCTTTTTCAGAATCACATGATTGATAATTGAACTAGCGTAGATCTATCACAACATAAGTGTTTATTGGATACAATCACCAAGATGACAGGAGGAAAAAGAGGAGTGAGAAAAGTCTCATCAAAGAATTAAAATATAATTAGGGTCACAAAAAACAAGAGAACAAATGGAGATAAATACTCAATCGCTTTTTCCCACCTATACATTAAACCGTCTCTGATATTGTAGTCACTCAAATCGCTTCTGTATGACTTTTAAAATCCACTTTCCTCCTCAGCGGACAGCTCCGCGAAGGCAGTACCAGGATGATGGAATCTCAGACGATGAGATCGAAGGGAAACGAACCTTTGACTTGGATGAGAAGCTGCAGTGTGAGAGGTTTGGCAGTGATCTGGTCAAACACATGGAGGGGAAAGGTGAGATGCCCACATGTAGATGAAATGGATCCACTCAGGATGTGTAAAGGCAGTGCAATTATTTTTAAGTCACTTTGTTGTGCACTTGTAGGTGAAACTTAAGAGTTCAGCAGTGTGTCCTGTTAGTTAAATAATTTGCTTTGCTTTTTCCATCTCCTTGATAGATTTTACATATGAATATATACAGAGAGAAGGGCTCAGGGACCCCATTATTTTTAAGACAACTGATGGGCTCGGCATACAGTAAGTCGGTGTATTTATCTTTCATCTCATAATATCATTTAAAGAAAATTAGAAAAATTAAAAAAATGACTCTGTCTTACAGAATGCCAGACCCAGATTTCAGTGTGAGTGATGTCAAGTTATTTGTTGGTAAGTTCTTGATTTCTGCAGTCTGTTTGTATATTTAACTGTTTTTTCTTAGGCTTGTTGCTCACCTTTACGATCAACAATTTTAAAATGTTGGAAAGCTAAATGTTATAAATTTTTCCTGAAAAAAGACAAATTGAGCAAAATTTTTATGTCTAACATGTTTTATCACAATTTAAAAGTTTATACAATATCTTTTTTAAACATATGTCATAAATTTAATTGCTATTTAATTATTTTAGCTTAGCAGTGTATTTTAGGCTGCTGAAGTTTCCCTCCTTCTCAAAACTGAAGTTATTCCAGGGCTGAATTTTAGCTTCGTTTATGGAGGTGTTATTTGCTGAACTCTTGTCAACTGGCCTGCAGGCAGTCGACGGATTGTAGATGTTATGGACGTGAATACCCAAAAGGGAATTGAGATGTCTATGGCTCAGTGGCGACGCTACTATGAGACGCCGCCATCGGAAAGAGAGAAACTCTACAATGTGATCAGTCTGGAGTTCAGCCACACCAGGCTGGAGAACCTGGTCAAACGACCAGCATCAGTAAGGACCAAAGTTATTTCACACTTTAGATCTTTACACATATTTACAGTTGCATAACAAAGAACTTAGCATATTTTTGACTTTTTGGCTGTTTGACAAGGCCATGTATTTGCAAAGAGAAATAATATTGGCTGGCAGTTGTAGAAATAAGTGTGAAGACACATTGGCATCGTCTTCTTCTCTCGTCTGTCCAGGTGGACCTTATTGACTGGGTGGACAACATGTGGCCTCGTCATCTGAAGGAGAGACAGAGAGACTCCACTAATGCCATTATAGACATGCATTATCCCAAAGTACAGAAGTGAGTAAACCACTTGGATATTTGATTCACTACAGTTAGGGTTCTCTACTGAACATTTCTAATACATAGTTGTATAAGAAAAGTTGCTTTATTGTTTTCTGAAACTGGCTGTGTTTGTTTCTCAGGTACTGTCTCATGAGTGTGCAGGGCTGCTTCACAGACTTCCACATTGACTTTGGTGGAACTTCAGTCTGGTACCACATTCTGCGAGGGGCAAAGGTCAGTTTTGGCATGATGCTGTATAAAAAAAAGAGAGAGCTTTTGTTGTATTTGATCATAGTCCAATTCTCCTTAACATCACTTTTCATTTCCTCTTAGTTGAAATTAAAATGAAAATTTGGTTCCAAATTCATTTTGTGACCTTTGCATACATACCTTTGTTGAAAGTTTTGCTAAGCTGGAATATTTTTGAGATGGAGACGGTTTGGAAGGCCTGATGATTAAGACATGATTAAGTTTAATCTGGTTTGGGAGAAAATATTTAAGATGATTAAAACTCTGTATTTATCATCTATGAACATTTTCATATTTACTTCTTGCAGGTGTTTTGGTTAATTCCACCAACTCCTCAGAACCTGGACATGTATGAGAACTGGGTTTTATCGGGAAAGCAGGGGGACATCTTCTTGGGAGACAAGTGTTACGATTGCCAGAGGATAGAGCTCCAGCAGGGCTACACCTTCATAATTCCATCAGGTTTGTTATGCCAATAACGACGATCAAGCAAACACGTTTGTCTTTTGAAACTACACATCTGCTTCCTCTTATTGAACATGAGAGCTGGTTAGATAAAGGTTGAAGAAGAACGCACTTAATCATCACATTTATTGTGAATGTTTTGTGTGCTGCAGGGTGGATCCATGCTGTGTACACTCCAGAAGATACTTTAGTCTTTGGGGGGAACTTTCTCCACAGCTTTAACATCCCCATGCAGCTCAACATCTACAATATTGAAGATCGCACACGGGTGAGAAACAAATCATACCTAAGCTTATCAGATAGTTTTTTTTTTTACTATTATTACAATGCAAGGCACAGTTTAAGTAGGTGTAGAATAAGTGATTACACAACTGTACCATAAGAGTGATTCTTTGCACATGATTCACAGTTTCCCCACTGAAGGTCTTAAATCTTTATTTACAGCAGTTGGTGTGTTTTGTTGAGTAAATCTTTGTACACATATACCGTTGTGTAATGTAAGACTTAAATTGTGGCAATGTTGCAATTGAACTCCTGATCTACTGCCTGGAATGCAAGAGAAGATTTCAAGCAATTGTTCTTACTTAAACTAGGAGAAGGTATTTGTTGCTGATAATTGGATGACAGTAGAAAATATTTCTGCACATAGGAATATTCAAGAAGCTTGCTGACAAATAGCAACCGTTGTTATTGTATTAGCTTCGAATTGCTGGTAGAAGTACACACCTTTCAGAACCGGTTGGTCATGGCTCAGGAAAAGCTGATGGGAGTTGATAACCTGGAAGTAGGGCTGTTGTAAACGAAAATTTTATTATTGAGTAATCTATCGATTATTCTTACAATTAATCGAGTAATCTGATAAAAAAAAAAAAGATAAAATAAAACATTGGTAAATCTAACATAACACCAGTGTTACTATCGCATATCATCATCAGTCCAATTTTTCACATTTGAGCTTCCATAACAATAACTTTTCTGTAGTTTAGAAAATTAACTCGTAACAATAATAGCTCGCTTTCCAAGTTAACCAGAAGAAAAGTTATACAAGAATCTGAAGTTATATTCAATTTAATAATAAAGAGGCAGGCTCACAAATACGCTTATAAAAATAATTTCTATGCTCCAGCTTTTTGTTTATGTATTCATCTTCAGTCAGTTTAATAGATGACCTCTCACCTTGCCCAGACATTTATAACTTTTGTGTTTATGTTGGCGACGGGATTTGACACCTTTGTTCGTCACACACAGAAACACATCTACCAGCTACGCAGCTACAGTGCGCTCTGCCACACATTTGTTGAGACTGGGAAGATATGAAATAAATTTTCTGATTTGTTTGTAAAGCTACACTTAGGTTAATCATCTATTGTTCAGCCGCCCGCAGTGTTCAGTCTATCCACTCACCTGTATAAATACACCTTCAGCGTTCTTCCCCGCTCTGAACACCGGCCACCAGGCAGCAGCTCCGGGAGGAGAAAAGCTGCCGTACTCCAGGCATCGTGCCAGTTATTTTAAGGACGCTTATTGGTCCCCTGAAAAACGACAAAGACCCGGACATTATCATAAATCAATAAAATTAACTTGAAATTTTGAAAACTGAAAACTGGACGTTATGCTGCTAACACTTAGCTTTCGTCAACAACTCAGGCGGAAGTGAGAGCGCTGCGCAAGTAATAAATCGGCCGGAACACGGTGCATTAAATAATAAAAAATAAACTAACGAAGCTTCGAGGCAGATAAATTTTCCTCAAGGAATTTAATTAATCGAGGTACTCGAATCACTCAAGGAGTCGTTTCAGCACTACCTGGAAGACTCTGTTCAGTTGGGACCAAAGATGCAATGTTTTTTTTTACATTTTCAGCTGCTTCGAGTTGCTTCCACACTGAACTAATTAAGTGAACAAAAACGTGATTATTCCTCGCCTGTGGGAGCAATACACAAGGAACTACTGATGGAAACTCCACAAAAGCTCTGAAGAAGACACTGAACGCAACTTCCTTCTTCACGAAATGTTAACAAAAATAGTAGCATCAGGTCTTAGGAGTTTTAGGATTTCTCTTTTGTGTGTGGTAAAAGATCACAAGCCATTTCTCCCTCTAGCACTACACTTGCACGTTTGTTTTGGTTGTGTTTACCCAGAATGCCTTGTGCTATAGTCATTCCTGCTTTTGGAGCGGTCTCGGGTCCACTTTGGCATTCAGATATGCATTCTAACCACACCAGAGTTCAGTTCAACTGAACCAAGGGTATAGGCAGATCAGATTTCTCTCTTTTTTTTTTTTTTTTTTTTTTTAGCTCGATTACACATTTATGCCTCCCCAAACGAACCGGAGTTTGATTAAAACAGACCAAACAGGATTGGTGTGAATTCACCCTTACTGAAAATCTTGTCTTCAGTTACATCATAAATGCCTAAATAAATTTTATGAAAATAAACAAAAGTAATGATGAGGTGAACTAAATTATTTAAAAATATGTACATATTTCTGTCATCATTGTTTAGGTGCCAGCAAAGTTCCGGTACCCATTTTACTATGAGATGTGCTGGTACGTCGTAGAGAGATACCTCTTCTGTCTGACCAACATCTCTCACCTCACCCCGGAGTTCCAGAAATATTCGCTCGGCATTGGTAAGAATGAATGAAAACAAAGTTTTCCTTTTATGTTTTTCTAGTTTTCAAACTCCCACACTTGATCGGATAGAAACAATTCCGTCTTAAATTTCTTTTTCAGGACTGACTCGAGCAGATGTCGGAAATAACGATCCCCCCATTAATGGCACCAATGGGGTTGACGGTGAGGTTGAAGAAAACTCAAAGGTAGAAGAGGTCAAGGAAGAGGAGGGTGATGAAGAGCTTGAAAACAAAGTAGGAACAACTCGACCTGTGCTGACGCCTTTCGAACTGGAGGGACTGTGGAACCTTTTAGGGAAGCTGGAGGAGCTGCCAGCCCATAAAAAGTGCGTCCCTGCAGGAATCAGAAATGCTGCAGCGCTGCTGGAGGACATGAGGGTGAGTAGCTGTACATTTCTTGAATGTGATATCATTCTAAAAAGCTTAAATATTTTCCATCTTACCTGGTTGTGTCCAGGCTGTTCTAAGGGATTGTGCCGGTGACGACATCAAACTGTCCTGCACTGGAGAGCCAATTATCAGGTGGCCTGAAAGGGTGAGTACGGATATTTAATATATCTATTTTGTTTTAATATTATGATATTAAAAGCTCAATTCTTTTTGCTTTTACATACTAATATGTTTATCCAACTGTTTTCTGCTGCTGTGGTCTAGCCGTCATGGTACCAGCCCCCCACACCTCCAGCACCTGTTATTTATCGTCCCCGCCTGGGTCCGTCTCTGCACAAATCTAAGCGGTCTATCAAACACACTTCCATTTCGGCGCTGCGGCGCAGGCGGGTGAGATGCAAGCGATGCTCCGCCTGCTGCAGGAAGGAGTGTGGGGACTGCCAGTACTGTCACGACATGAGAAAATTTGGTGGTCCTGGACGAATGAAAAAGAGCTGCGTTATGAGGCAATGTCTAATGGTAAGATGACAGGCAAACTGATGGAGTGCTATGAAAATGTTAAAACTCAATAACGTTGCAGGTCTTTCAAATGGAAATGTTTAGCTTAAAATTCTGTTAAATTATACCAAAAATATTGTTTAGATTCTAAAGAATATGAGACTGGTAGCTTGAGGTTCTCTGTCAAAATGGAGATTTTACTTTTTTTCTTTAATATAAAAAATATTCTTAACAATTTTTAAATATTTTTTGTGATTTTCTGTATGAGCTCAAAATTTTTTATACTATTGTTTGTGTTTTTTTTTGGTTTTTTTTACAGCCTGCCTTGCCAAACACAGCCCGGTGTGCCGTTTGTGGAGAAGGAGAGTTTGACGAATCAGATCCCAGCACCTACTCTTTAATGGAGTGCACTGCCTGTTCGCAGATCGTACATCGTCAGTGTGTTAAGGTGAGTCTTTATGCAGGTGTAGAAGCCGATACAGTGAAACAGAGATGGTCAAATAAAGATTAAACATTAAATTGGTCGCTACATTCCTTTCAGCACTTGGGCAGTTGCAACTTAATACTTCATTCATAAATGTCATTGTTTTGGTTAAGGATTCGTTGATCAACCTTCTACTTGTTGTTACTATATGCATTACTGTGTTGGTGACTGGTGTCAGATTAACTCTAAGATGTATTTCTTCTGTTTCAGGAACCCGGTGAGGGGAAGATCAATAAGGACCTGCCCAGCTGCTGGGAGTGTCCCAAATGTTACCAAGGGAATGACTCTGACTCAGAGGTACAATATTTTGCTTTTGTTTCTTGTTGTTTCATTGTATTAGAAACAATGTTTTTTCAGCCAGTTAAAATATAACATCCGGTTCATCGTTTTGTCCAGTCTTCCAGTGAGGAGGAGAGTGACGACTCAGAGGGCTCCACATTCATGCCACAGTCTAAACGTTCGTATCAGGATGATGATTGTGAGGAAGGTCCGAGTCGAGGGAAGCGAAGCCGACTGCATGGCCGACAAACGGCGCCGCCTCCCTCCCAAAAACTGCTGCTACAGCATCAACAGAGTCGCAAACGAGAGAGTGCACTGGAGTACAGACTTAAGAAAAGGGTAGATACGACGCACTTGAAGAGTGTTTGCTATTTAATATTTTACTTGTTGAAAGAAGGTTGTAGAAAAAATGTCAATGTTTAATTTTTCATCTTCCAGATAAAAATGGAGAGGAGCAAACTTTTAAGAGTAAGAAACTCTTGCTGTTTCGCAATTTATAATATTGTGCTTAAAACTGGGGTGTCCAAAGTGTGGTCCCGGGGGCATTTGCAGCACTGGTCTGATTGTGTGTGGCCCCTAATTTCATATTAAAAATGATACAAATACCCGTGCCTCCAGCACAGGTGTTTGATGCAAACCTTGTGTTTTTATTTACAAAGTTTGTATCACAAAGTAAAATCTTCTTACAATAGAAAATGTTGGAAACAACACCAATCATTTGCTGTCTTGCTGCATTTAAATTAACTTTTAATTAGGTTATTAAACCTGGCTAAATACAGCAAGTATTTTCACAGAAAGGATTACTTAAATACTGACTTCATTACTTAACCTTGACAAAATTTTCATATCTATATATTTTTTTATTAATGCCTTGAAAAGTTACAAAATTTATTTTAATAAGGCAAACCTGCAAAACTCTTTGGTTTTGATGCAGAATAATTTACGACTACTTTATTTGTTTAAACTATTGCATTCTTGGCTTTTTGTTGATGAGGTAAAACAAATTTTTTCGGCTCACTGATCCTTTCATGCTTGCTGATCCTTACTGATTTTGGCCCTTGTGACAAAAACTCTGAACACCCCTGACTTTAAAGATTCCATTCCTTTGTTTTTCATTCAGATTTGACTGATTGAATTTAGCATTTGAAAAATATTTTCTCCTTGTTTACCTTTTTTTTCCCCGAAGAAACAGTCGTCTTTAGATCGCTCTCCCCGGTTCCTGAGCTCCAGGATGCTTTCTCGCTTGCACTCTCCAGTCAGCAGGCTGTCTCAGGGCCAAATCCGGGGCTCCGCTTGGGCAACTGGTTCGTCTCACAGCGGCATTCTGGGAGGTAATGGATCGTTTGGGCAGCAGAAGTCCTCCCACGGCCTGGTGCTTCATCCCAAAGGAGAGCCCCGCAGGGGCCACGGAAGAGGTGTGAGGCTGCGAGGAGGAGGAGCGGGACGCGGCATCAGAGGTGGAGGGAGACACCATGAGCCGGAGGAGGACAGCGAGGACAGCAGCAGCAGCAGCACCAACAGCAGCAGCAGCGAGGAAGACGAGGAGGAGGAGGAGGAGAACGGGCTGAACAACGGGAGGGTCGGGGATAAAGAGAACAGGCCACAGTCAAGGCGAGGGCAGCCCGCCACAGAACAGGATGAGTGTGGAAGTGGACTGGGCAACCAAAACGGAGGAGAAAAGGACAATGAAGAGGAGGAGACAGAGTACGACATTCCAAAAGGGGACAAAGACGGCTCGTTTATTAAAGTGACGCTTCAAAAGCTGCCCAGAGCAAAACAGGACTCCTCAGCTATCGTCCCGAAATTAGAGGCTGTCGCCCCTCAAACTGCAGCTTCTGGAGCAACCAACCAGAGCAAAGCCCTCCACAGACCCCCCATCAGAAATCAAGGGCCTTGTCCGGACCGAAACACAAACCGGGTGACGCCGCCGCGCACTCGGAGCAGACACACAGACTCTCGTTCTTCCAACCCAGACAGACTGGAAGCATCAAAACAAACGAGATCAACCAGACCAGCTAAACTTAACAACGGGGCGTCCTCCTCTTCATCGTCTGAGGTTCAGCATCTCAGAGTCCCTCTCTCTGCCCTGCAGGAAGGAGGGGGCGAAGCGGACAGGGAGAGCTGCGGGGGTGGTCCGAGCTGTGAGAGGGAGGTCTGGGTCTCCGTCTTTCGCTACTTGAACCGAACGGATCTGTGTGTCTGCATGGCAGTCTGCAAGAATTGGTACAAATGGTAAGACCTGTTCACACAGTTATTGTAGATCTGATTAACAGTTTATGACTGACTTCACCTCCTTTCATTTCCTCTCTCTTAAACTTGTTTTTTTTCTTTACTGGCCAATTTGTAAATAACAGAATCTTTTCTGGTCCAATTTAAATTGACAGACATGAGCTACAGAATGATAAATGATACTGTCACAGCAGTCGCTCAGAATTTGGTTTCATTCATCAGTGAAAAGTTAAGTCAACATCTACTTTTAACAATAAGCTACAGAAGGTTTCACCTAAGCTTCAGAAGGTTTCACCCTAAAGCGTGAACTTCACTTTCTCTGTTTTACATTTATCCCAGATTCTTACTCATCCAGTCAATATTTGACATTCTGATGTTTATTAAAGTCTTTTCTGAGTTTGATAATTAACAGGCAACAAAACAGAATTTGTGTGTCAAAATAAAGGCTGTAAGTAATTTGACTCTGGGTCAGCTCACCCCTTTCTACTCTCATTCTTCAGGCATGATTTTTTTTTTTTTTACATTTTGAAACACAATTTCATGCTTTAACCAATGAAAATCAGTAAATTTGCCTTGGTAGTGAAATATTGCCTTTTTTTATAGAGATAACCATAAAAGTATTTGCATTTCATATTCATATGTAAATTTGTATTGTCAGAAAACAATTTCTTCCCATTGATTATGCGTTCCTGTGTAATCTAGTTTACATTTAAGAAATCTGACAGATTATGACCTCTGATCTACCAATGATATAGTTGAGGAAAAAAGTTCTGCACTTATTTTCACATGGATTTTACTTTGGCAAATAAGCTGTGCAACAGATTATGCTTCACCTCTGTGGACAAAAGCTATAAATGGAGGCTGGGATTTAAACAGTTAAAATCCAAGAGACATATCTGTAAAAACTGAAAATTTACATTTTGCAATCTGCCTTTCAGTCACAGTTAACCTGTGATTCTGTTTTACAAACAAACTTGAAATTTAAGGAAAATATGCTCTTAAATTTCATCTTTGCCTGATTTATAAATTTAGTCGTGGGACATTTCCCCTCTTGGAAGGATTGTGGGTTTTGCATCTGAAATAAACTGCCTGACAGAAATGTTTTATTGAGTTATTTTTGTCTGTAGGTGTTTAGATAAAAGGCTCTGGGCCCGAATTGACCTGAGCATCAAGCGCACTGTGACCCCTCAGGCCCTCACAGGAATTATAAAGAGACAACCCATCACAGTCGACCTCTCCTGGACGAACATCTCCAAAAAACAGCTCAACTGGCTCATTGGCCGCCTGCCTGGTACGACTCAAGCACAAGCCTCTTGTTCTACTCACTGTTTGATTTTGTCTTATTTAGTAGTACTACAGTAGGAAAAAAAAAGTGACCTGTTAACCATTTTGCAGGACTAAAGGATTTGATGCTGTCCGGTTGTTCCTGGTCGTCGATTTCAGCTCTCTGCTCCACTGGCTGTCCTATCCTTCGCTCTCTGGACCTGCGAAATGCGTACGGCGTCAAAGACGCACAGATCAGGGATTTAGTCATACCTCCAGGTAAACAGAAGAGCCGCCTCAGACTGCAGGTATACATTACAAGACCTGCTTGACAATATATTAATATAAAGTTGATGTAGATGTGGGCGATGGAACAAATTTTAACAGACACCAAAATTTGATGATGACTATGATTTTACCCATGTCGGTATTTTCAGTATTTTAAAAAAATGAAAAGAAAAGTTGTCTTTGTTTGGGTCTGTATTGGTAGGCTGTGCTCATGTCCCTTTAAGACGCTGCTCTGTGTACAGTCTGTCGTCTTTAGACTCCACCCAATACAGTCTCCAACAAGAAGTAAAATAGATGGGGAAGTTGAGAAAATGAAAATTTCAAAATGTTGAAGCTGCATTGGTAAAACTGGTCGAGGAGGAAGAGGAGCAACTCATTACCCCCAAAAAGTGTCAACATTTTGAACATTTTGGAACGTTACTAAATACTTCTAAACTTGTTCAGTTGTGCTTATCTGTTCAATAACTTTTAAGTGCGCATTTTCTTCATTTATTTGCAGATGCTGTTTATTTTTTTAAAAGCCCAATAAAGTGGCAGTAAAAATACTTGCAAAAAATTGATCCAGGAGAGTATTGATTTTAGGCCACATCGCTCAGCCATAACTTGCTCCAACTTTTTTCTCCGCTTGCTTCCACCAGGCTGTGACAACCGCAGCCAGCTGAGGAGCATGCAGTGCTTGCGGCTTGCAGGTCTGGACATTGGCGACCCCACTCTGCGGCTGGTGATTCGCCACATGCCCCATTTAACTAAACTGGATCTGTCCCACTGCAACAGCCTTACCGACCACTCCATCAACCTGCTGACCGCTGTCGGCTCGTCCACCCGGAACACATTGACCGAGCTCAACCTCGGAGGTGAGCGATGCTGAGAACGGGACAGACATCTCGGTTTGTATTTCCTCACGTTTAACCTTTGCCTTTGTTTCTCTCAGGCTGCAGCAAACTGACAGACACGTGTTTGAAGTATCTCCGCCGCCTGTCATGCATCTCCCTGCTCGACCTGCGAGGCTGCAAAGGAGTCTCCAGAAAGGCCTGCGAGGCCTTCATCTCTGAGCTGTCAGTCAACACACTTTACTGCCTATCAGATGAGAAACTGATCCAGCGGATATCCTAGTCGCCTGCCTTCTCTCTGCGCTGTAGTGATTTGAGATGCAAAAAGCAGAGGGCGCGTCTCCGGACCCGACTCTACAGGGAGACTGGACCGCAGGAGGGGTGGGGTCTGAACTGGAGCGCTTGCTTACTTCACTGGTGTTTGGTAAAGGGAGGTGTTAAAGCAAGATCAATACATCTTACTTTTATTTTTTTCTGTGTACCTACAGAGACGCTCAGGAGCCTTTTTGCTGTTCATTTTAGAAATAATTTTTGATAAGAGCATATAATTTTTCATTAACTGGAATGGGAGACTGATCAAATAGCTAAGTTTGTCCTGTGGATGACCACCTCGACTTTTTTTTGTGTGTGAAAAAAGTACCAGTGTTGGCTCTCATCACAAACGCCTGCCTTTCAGAATTATTAAAGACTTTGAGTTGCATCCTTGGGATATAAATAATTGATCTATTATGCTAATCCATCATAAAAATCTTATTTTCATTGTGACAAAACAGAATCGCTTCGACTTCAACTACATTTCGGTGCTTCTAGTAGATTTTTTTTTTTTTCTTGTCTGGGTTAAATTGTCAACATTTGCTTTATGCACAACAGATATGCTTGGTGTTTCTTTTTTTTTTTTTTTTTTATCTAAACACAAGTAAAATCATCAGACTACTGGAATGGCCTGTGTTTACCATTGTGCATCCAGCTTTGTAATTAAAAGACTTAATGCAGCAGTTGTTAGGGGTATACATTGTTGTAAAGCTTGAGAAGGTACAAAGACTATGTGAGTAGGCAATCAACATAGTAACAAGACCTCACCCCGTGGATGGGGCAGGTTGTAATAAGTGGGGGGGAAAAGCCAAGGATACAGTGGCAGATAAATGGTGCATTTCCAAACAGCAGTTCAACTTCAGGTGCTATTATTTTCAAACACGTATTGCTTTGTTTTTTGTACAGACGTTGAAAGCAAAAATATTGTAGATGAAACTGCTCCCCGCCCCTCTTTGATACGTTTTTTTTTTTTTTTTTTTTTTTTATGGATGGGGGGGGGAAAGTAGTCACTTTTGTTCACTTGTCTCGGTCTGCGTGGAGATGCAAGATTTTATTTGGAGAATTTGCTCATTTGTTTTTGTTTCCTTTAAGTGTTAAAACTCTGAAACTAAGCTCTCCTCCCGGACTGCTCCCCTGGCCATATGCCTAAGAATGAATATAATTATATAAATATTTACTTTTGTGTAAATGTGTTTTTTGTTTTTTTTTTGTTTCTTTTTGGCTTCCTCTTTTAGATTATAAACAGATCGTGTAGCATTGTAATTATTTTCAGAAGCTTTTTTTTCACTTCATGTTGTTATTTTTCAAGAAAAATAAAAAAAAGTTGACATTGATTTCAGCATCTTTAAGTTGAAATGGCGACTCCACCTTACTTCTAACATGTTTCAGGTCAAACTAATTTTTATGGGATAAAAGTAACAAATGCAGTTTAAAATGTTTTTTTTTTTTTTTTGAAAGTATAAAGTTTGCTTAAATCAGCCTGACTGTACATGAAGACCTAATTTCCCCCCTAATCCTCAGAACTGGCTGCGTCACCCTTTGGTGCAATGAGTGAAGCAATCTTGGCCCATTCTTCTTGCCGGATTTTTTTAGATCAGTCAATTTGGTGGATTTTGAGGTGTAATTGAATGGCTTATGCCCCAACTTTGACAAGGCTGCTTCAAAATCCTTGTTTTTGAGCAGCTACTTAGTTAATCCTCCTGGTGTTGTACTGCTGCACACCCAGATGTGGTTTACTTCAAGCTCCTGAACTGATGGGTGGATATAGTCTTTCAGGGTTTTTTGATGGATGATTTATGTTTCCTTCAGTTCAAGTTATCCAGAAGAAGCAAAGCCGTCCACGGCCGTCACCATGTTGGACTGTTGGTAGGACTTTTCTTTTTTGTGAAATGCTTTGTTTTACACCAGATATAACTGGACACACACTTTCCAAAAAGTTCACTTCTGTGTCAGTCCATGGAAGATTTTCTGAAGTCTTTTTGACAAATGTGAGACTTAAATTATTTTAGATGTTAGGGTTTTTTTTCTAATAGATGCTAATGTACTCTTGGACTACCTTAAACTACTGTTTAACCTTTAAGAAACAAAGTCAGTGAGGTTGTTTCTCATCTGTTCTTTACATTTGAGTAAGATGTGCTGGTGTTTTTGCTCCTCTAGCCTACTTCATGTCATCAGACAGGTTCTAATGATAAAATTACTTTATCCTACTTCAGCTCAGACAATCAGACCTGGGTGTGGCTGGTGAAATTAGACTCAGCTTTTAAAATGTGGCTAATTACAGTTAATTTGTGATTTTAAAAAGGAGGAAATTATGAAGTAATTTCTAAATTGAGGTTTTGCATTTTTATTTTTTTTATTTACTTAATCTGAAAAATTTTATGAAAAAAAATATACAAACAGTAGTGGGAAGACGCGCATACAGGCTAAACAATCAGTGAAGTTTAATAGGGGCATTAAAAAAATGTGTCGGCGATATTCAGTAGCGACACAATGGGTCAGGAGAGGAACCGCAGACCCGTAAGAATCTGAAGAACCAGACATCAGTCTCTTCATCCCGCAACCATTTCCTGAGACCGAAAAATAATATGAATGGCAATTTAAAGAACAAATCATAAACATAGATTAATAGTAAATAAATAAATATTGTGAAGGGAACATTAAAAACGTTTGTTAGGATTGTGCAGGAAAAACATTGATATCTTTTATAAATACAGTGTTTTGTGGTCAATATAATTTCACCATTTTATTAATGTGGGTTACCAGTTTGGATAAAACTTCCTATCAATCTATAAGAATGATAGAAAACATGCTAACAAAATGCCTCAGGCCTGCAGCCCATAGGGGGTTCTAGACAGGCTAACGGAAGTGGCTCTTTGGCTATTTTTACTGCCATAGTTTTAGTTTACATGTTTTATTTTGCATTATTTATATTTTTTGTTATTACGACTCTTATTTTGAAAGGTTAAAGTAGGAAGTGGAATCCGGCATGTTGCTAGGGAACCAGAGAAAGAAGACGAAAGCATAACTTTAGCAAGTTTAAGTTTAAGAATTCATTTGGTAACGTCATTTCTACCTCGAAAGGAAGGGTCAGCCAGCGAGGTATGTTTATGTGTATTTATATAATTTTTTATGTCGTTATTGTATTCATGACACCATCTCACTTAAGTTTATGTTGTATTTAGTTCGACGGTGGTGTTGGTGTCAGTGAAACAAAGCGAAGCTGTAACAAGAACAACTTTAAAGCTTGACATTAAAGCTGACTTCACACCAGCAGCTCAACGAACTCTTAATTGCCATTAAGAAGACGAGGTGGAAGTGATAGTTATCTTGTACAAGTTTATGTCGGGGGCAGTGGGGGGCGCCTGTGAGATGTTCGCATCCACCTCAAAAATATGTAGTTGCGCCCCTGCCAGAAGTCCTGCCTCCCGGCTCCACCCAGCAGCATCTCTCCGCCACCTGGAAACAAAGCGCCTTCAAACTAAATAAACCGCTGCAGCAGCTTTGGGAGAAGCTTGATTGTGTCGGAGCTGATCGCAGAGGATCAGGGCGCACTGGACAGATGCGTTTTTGGCAGCAGCTGGCATCTTCTCATCAGGCTCTGAACTGGAGTGACCTGGATGTGGAAGCGGACTAAGGGGCCGAATCTTGCTTTATCTTGGTCACAACACTGCGATGGAGACGGAGGATGCTCTCATCGGCACCGGGACAAGCTAGCTAACTTTAATATCAGGCGGTTTGAACTAGATTATTTTAACTGCTACAGTATAGGTATTTAACAAAAAATAAATAAATAAAAATGAGAGGACACTGTTATGAGTTGTTCGTTGGTTAAACCCGTCCATCCCGCAGTATGGAAATCAGAAGCTGAAAACAATGTTGTTAGCTAGTTAGCTAAGGTTAGCCAGCTAGCTGCTAGTTAACTAGTGGGCTGAGTTAGCCTTCCTGACTCAGCCCACTAATAGTTTTGCTGCTTCATGTTAGTTACTACAATAGAGTTGCCAAGTGGCAGTTTTTTATTTCTTTTTCTAAGTGACACAACTTTTGCTGTCAGAGTGTAACATTTTTAAGTAAAAACCGAAGCTAGCTAGCTAACCAGCGGTGCCGATCCAGTTCACTGCGATCTTTGTGGCTGTAAAAGTCTTTGTAAGAGTGTATCAGCCATGGCTCAGGAGGCCTTTCCCTTGCATTATTACGTCTGGAACAATCAGTACCTAGAGCTGGACCGAGAGCTGCAGAAGAAAGAAGTGAGTCTATGTGGGTGGCGGGTTTCTACAGGTGCGCTTTATTTTATGTCGCGCCGCAGTGCACTGACGCAGCTTGTGTATGTGTGTGCGTGTGCTTTGGACATGCAGCAGGATGTGGAGCGCCTGGATCCACGGGGGCGCACCCCGCTGGAGCTGGCTGTCTGTCTGGGTCACCTGGAGTCCACCCGGGTGCTGCTCAGGTACTCTGCGGACCCGACGCACTGCAACGCGCAGGGCTGGACCAGTGAGTGCTTCAAGCTGCTGCTGCTGCTGCTGCTGCTGCTTTGCTTCATGTCCTCAGGCTGCTGTGAGTTAAACACCCGGACATTTGCTTCAGTCTTGCAGGAGGCGGTGAGCACCGGGGATCCAGAGCTGGTGCAGCTGGTGCTTCAGTACAGAGACTTTAAACGAGCTACAGAGAGGCTGGCGGGCATCCCAGAGTTGCTCAGCAAACTGAGACAGGTAAAAATCATCCTTTATCCTCTAATTCCTCATCTCCTTAATCGATGCACTCTTCTGTGTGGAAGCATCTTTTTCTAAGATGCTTCCACTGACATGAGAGCTCTACACTGTCTGCCAGGGTGGCTTTTCCATTTTAAACAATATTTCCAACATGCTGCCAAAAACTCTCAGCGTCTTCTTTAGATGAGGATGGTCACCGTCTGAACATCCTTTCCCTGTCTCTTCAGGCGCGGGACTTTTATGTGGAGATGAAGTGGGAGTTCACCAGCTGGGGTGAGTGGATTTCAGATTTCCCGCACAAAGGTAAATTTCAGCACCACTGCAGCTGGACAGCTCCCTCAGCAGCAGACCGTGTCAATATTGAATTTACACCTTTGGAAAAAGAGGGGAAAACTTGTGAGCTCTAAATAAACATGCACCAATTAACACAGCAGAGATTGGAATTGGTAGATTTGGTTCCCTCTGATTGGAGATCCACAGTAAAAAACATTGAAAAATTAGTTAATTTTTCAACTTTTTTTTACATTTTCTTTTTAATCTGTCATCAGTCTGAAGAAAATAAATCAGAATTGGTCAAAATTAGAATCGGCAGGCCAGAGACCTGACATGTAAAAAGTCTGATCTATGCATTTATAATCAAAATGACCAGTCAGAAGTGAGACAGCGTCTTTGATTTGCAAGGTTTTAGTTTAAATTTGTTTTAAGTTTAACTCCTTCTTCATAAAGAGGGAATTTTCAGTTTAGGCAGTGATGGAAGTGTTTTACAAATGTCTTGGCTCTTCAGGCTTTGCCGCATGGCTGTAAAGTCCTTGGCCTGTTTAAGCAGCAGCTCCCTTTTAGAAAGTGGGCAGGGTAAAAAAAACAATGCTGAGAAAGCAGGAGGATCCTGCTAAGCATTTTTAGGCAACCCTTTCCTCAGTCTGAGGCATTCAGAAAGCAGGGAGACCAATGCCAGAAAAAATGTGCTACTCGAACTAATCAGATTAATTTATGTGATGCAGTAGTGAAAACATAAAGCAAGATTTTCTTTTATGACTTCTTCTTTTGTTACGTGCTTTTTGCTTTCTCTGTCACATGTTTTGAAAAAGCCCCATCCTCTCTCTCCCCTTCTTTTGCAGTACCCTTGGTGTCTAAGGTTTGCCCCAGTGACGTCTACCGGGTTTGGAAAAGCGGCTCATGCCTCCGTGTTGACACCACCCTACTGGGCTTTGAACACATGACTTGGCTGAAAGGACGGCGCAGCTATATTTTCAAGGGTGGAGGTGTGTGACATAAATGCATAAATGAGTGAAAAACTGTACCAGAGGGGATTTGCAGCATGTCCGTCTCTCTGCTCAGATGACGGAGCCGTGGTGATGGAGGTGGACCACGAGAAGCAGGTGGTGTACACGGAACCGCTCGTTCTGTCTCCTCGTGATGCGCCGTCCCTTCTGGCAGCCATGCAGCCGTCGCAGGAGAACACGGCCCAGAGGCTCACATCGCCCATCGTCTCCACACACCTCAACACACGCAACATTTCCTTTGAGCGGTAACGACTGAATACCCAAACATTCCTGTCGACGTTTATCACTTCCGCAGAGTTAAAATGAAAATATTGATGACAACCGAACTTAAAGTTTGGCCTGTGTTTTCGTATTTGTCTCAGGAATAAGTCGGGAATCTGGGGCTGGCGTTCTGAGAAGACCGAGGTCGTCAGCGGTTACGAAGCCAAGGTAAGGAGGCTGATGGTTTTATCACATAAAACTGGTTTTATTTTGCTTTGTCTAAATTATATGTTTGAACTTATTTCGGTTTAAAGTTGACAAATGTTTCGTTTCAGAGCAGTGTGGGAGAAGAAGAGTTTCTCACTGCTAAAATACTCCAGACTGATTTCTAAGAGGAGCTAAAAAATGTGATGATCACAACTAAACTCGCAAAAGGACACTTTTACATAATTATATACTTATTTGTTTTTTAGGTTTTTTATAAATGTTCCTTCTGGTCTCATAACAACTAACCTATATTGTTTGTTTTTCTTTTGGTGTTTTTGTCCAATCATCATACTTTTTTAATATGAGAAGCTCTTGATGGTTGAAAAAGAAAAAGTTTCTATATTTTAGTTTGTCTGCAAAAACAAGTCTGTTTTCATAGGTTTCACTTTCACTCCAGACATTTGTTTTGTCTGATGCTGACAGAATTACTGCTGGGAGCTTTAATGAAAGTGTGAAAAGACATGTTGTCCATGCTCTCTGTTTGTGTCCAGGTTTACAGTGCCACCAATGTGGAGGTGGTGACCCGCTCGAGGACGGAGCATTTATCAGACCAAGACAAGTCCAGAAACAAAGGTGAGAAAATTCACAGGGACAGAAAAACTATCTGTATGATTTGGGAGCAAAATCTTGTCAACTAAACAATGGTAGGCGGGGGTGTGCTGTGGTGGTGTAGGGGTTTAGCACAACCCATGCATGGAGGCCTTAGTCCTCGATGCGGCCGTCGCGGGTTCGATTCCCGGCCCAGGTGACATTTGCCACATGTCTACCCCTCTCTCCTTGCCCTCTTTCCTGTCAGACTACTTTCGAATAAGGGCCACCTTGGGGAAAAAAAAAAACAGTGGTAGGAGGAATATGTCGCTGCTGAGACATTAAACTACTTATTTTTAGTCCTGTACTTCCCAGTTTGTGTATTTTGTCAGATTTGTGTATATGGTTTTACATTTCTTTTGTACTTATTTGGACAAAAAACTGTATATTTATTCCTCTTTACATTTCAGGCTTGTTGCTATGTAAAAATAAAATGGCATGGTGTGTGTGTCACTTGGTAGTAAACAGAGCAGAGGTTTGGCTGCACTGTAGATGATCTTCTATCTAGCCGTATTGATTAAAACGGGTATTTTGCCTGTTTTTCTCAGGCTCAAAGACTCCCCTTCAGTCCTTCCTGGGGATCGCAGAGCAGCACACGGCTCACAACGGGGTAACGGAGCCTCCGCGGCGCACATTCTTTCCCACACACTACCTCATTCATCCTTTCACACGCACTCACCGCTACCTCTGTGTGTGTGTTTCTGTCAGAGCAACGTGTCCCAGTGTGCCAGTCCTCACAACCCCACGGCCATCACAGCCGAGGAATACTTCAACCCAGAGTTCAACCTGAACGGCCGGGACATCGGACGCCCCGTCGAGCTCACAAGCAAAGTGCAAAGGTTTGGTGAAGGCAGAGCAGCATCAGATCAGTCACGTTTATTATCATTATCACACTACATTGTCTGTCTTTTTTTTTTCAGGTTTAAAGCCACACTTTGGCTAAGTGAGACACACCCTCTGTCCCTGGCTGAGCAGGTGACGCCCATCATCGACCTCATGGCCATCTCAAACGCTCACTTTGCTAAACTGCGGGATTTCATCACCCTTCGGCTCCCACCAGGCTTCCCTGTGAAGATAGGTGAGTGTGGTCATTAGATGCATATCTGATGGGACGTTTCAGTTCTGCAGGAAGCTTTTCTGTGACTTTGGCTTTTTTAAACCCTGGAGCTTTAGTTTGGAAACATTGCTTGATCCAGTAGAATAACAGCCAAAGGAAACCCACTCAGCTGCACCTTCCCATTTCAATATTTTCTCTTTCTGCCCCTCAGAGATTCCTCTATTTCACGTGTTGAATGCCAGAGTGACGTTCAGTAATCTGTGTGGCTGCGACGAGCCGGTCAGCTCTGTGATCGTTCACCAGCCAGAGAACTCTGGAGAACTACAGAGAACTCAGGGTAACTACAACTCCACCACATGCAGTAAATACTGAAAACATTTATCTGAGCAGCACCCTCCACGTTTACTGAAAAATATTAAAATAATCGGTATCAAACCTTTATTTTGAGAGCATTTCAGTGGAAAATAATTTAATATTTTTAATGTAATTGCCTGTAACAAAACATTTTGCTCACCTGTTCTTATAAAGTGAGTTTATGCAAAATTTGAAGTAACACAGAGGCCCTTTTGTCGTCGCCACTCTTCAAAATGGAACAAACGTGAGAACGTATTTAAGTAAGGTATGTCTAAGTTGATTTTCATGAGTTAGGAACTTACTACAGGAAAATTGTTAATTGCCCAAACTTGTATCGACAGTCAAAGCAATAATTTAAAAATCAAAAAGACCCAAGTTTATCTTTCCAGAAGAAACAGTAAGAAAAATGCTAAGTGTTTAAAAACAAAATCTCCTAATCTCTCAGTTTGAGGACTGCAGCAAAGAGTGGCATCTTAGGGTGGCCTGGTCTCCATAGCGACTACTAGATTCATTTAACATGCTAGAACATTTTCTATTCTATCATCACAAATGGAAACGTGGAGTTTACAGGGCTCTACTGAAACTTTAAACAAGACGGTCTGTATTGGAGGCTGAGCTTTGGGGCAAAAATAAAAAACTCCAGGTGGAACTGGCTTAAAACAATCTATGATTGTTTTAAGCTGCGCTCCTACTCCCTCGCGCCTGTAGGGGGTTTTAACGCATCTAATCATGAACGCATCTCATTTCCTCCTCAGGTCAGCTTCCCTCTGACTTCCATTGCGAGGTGGACCCCTCGGTGTTCGAGCCCCCTCCAGATTACACTACCCTCGGGCCGGGCCGCAGCGAGCCGCTGAGGGACGAGGACGACAACCTGCTGCAGTTCGCCATCCAGCAGAGTCTGCTGGACGCCGGCACCGAGAGCGATCAGGTCCGAGCACCGTAATCAGCCCGGCACAAAGAGTAAAGCGCTTCAGTTTGGCTCAGACAGACAGGAGACTTTGGACAGGATAGATAAACTGGTAGATTTATTGATAGATGGCTTTATTATAACAAGCAAAATGTGACGAAATATGGCAGTAATAAAATGCGAGTCATAAAGAAGAGTAGAGGCTCTGCCAACAGGCCATGAAGAATGTCTGTAAGGTGGATTGAAAATGTTTATGAAGTTCTGCACAGAGATCTGATGATTATTGTGCAGCATGTTGATGTTGGAGGTTTATAGATTTTATTCTGCAGTTTCATTTACTAGAATAAATATTTTTATAGACTTGTGAACTGAAGCAGGTGGGCTGTTCTTCACTGTAATGTGATGCAGCCTTGTGTGTGACTGAGTGCGGGTATTGAATGTTTCCCAGTGTCACTTGAGATTCCCTTCTTATCTTTGTGCACATTAATGACACACCCCATAAATTCCTGAACTGCTTGTAAAAAATAAAAAACGTAGATAAGGATTTGTGAGGAATTTATGTTATAAATTAGGAAAACACAACTAATTAGGAAGATTACTCAGCATTTGTAGACGTGTCAATGGAGATATTTACGGTTCTTTTCTCCTATGTCTTCTATATAACCTGTGATTTCATGTATTAGTCAAACTCAAAGTAACACAACTTGTAAAGTCAAAGGAAATTTCAAATAATTTTCCAAATATTTTAATATAAAAATCCGAAAAGTGTGGCAGACACTGGTATTAATCCCCCCTGAAACAATATTTTGTTGAACCATCTCTGTATTGTTGTTCGTCTCTACCACCTTTACACATTTAGCAAATATAAAGCATCTTTTAAATATCAAGTCCACCTGGACTAAGCTCTGGACTTTGACTGGGCCATTGTAACTCATAACTGTGCTGGGATCTCGTGATTTTTACTGAGCTTTTAATGTCGCTGCAACATGTTTTAGTAGCAACGTCATGTTTACACAATGCTGACCTTTTGACATTTAGGTCAAAGACATTTATTTTGGGTTACATAAAACGCTTACCTTCTTCCTAATGTTTGGTGTTTCCATAGTCTTTCAAAAAGGCTGACTTTACAGAGAACAACTAACAGATGTTTGTCTGTGAATGTTTCCATAGAAAATTGTAAGTTTATTGTTGACTTAAGACATTAAATTAATTCAGAAAACTGTTGTGACATTTTCTCCCTATATTTAGAGTTATAAATGCCAATAATTTAGCATAAAAATGTTACGTCATTGGCATTGTTGGTCCAGTCTGGTGTAGCTTCTGCAGAAGCAGCAACATTTCTTTATTTGCTGGCATCTTTGCATGTTTTTCTCCTCGAGTTAGAAAACGCAGAGTTCTTTCTAGCACCATAGATTCTGCTCTTAATCGATCATTTAACTCTCAACAAGCACTTCTCTTGTCTAACGCCAGGAACCATTTGCTTCTAAATTTCCAGGTGACCATCTGGGAGGCGCTGACAAACAGCCGCCCGGGGCCGCAGTCTCCGCTGTATGAGGAGGACTCTCAGCTGGAGAGGTGAGAGGATTTTACCTGCTGCTGACTCTGCAGTCATCACTCTACTGGAACTGTGGCTTTACTCCGCTGTTAGTAGAGAATAATTAGTTTTTCTTTTTTTCTTTTTTCTTTTTTTTTTTATATGGATTAGTAATTTAGAGAATAAATAGATGAAGAAATTGCAGACATGAATGTGTGGGAATTAATATTCTAATGATGTCTTAATCTTTTTTTCTTCAAGAGAACTTCTGGCATGAGCTGTAATTTAAGGAAAGATACTAAAATAGAGTTCAGTAATTAGCTTTTTCTCTCTCCTCCTGAGAGCAGCACTTCTCTTTTATCCTCTATTGGAGCTTAAGCAGAAGGGCACTGAAAACAACCGTGCTAGACAACTTTTTCTGCCTCCTCTCAGGGCGATCCAGGAGTCGCTCTCCATCTCTCTGGCCAGCGGAGAGGTAGAAGACACGGCCGACCCCAGCCTGCCCCCCTCCGTATCCCCGCAGGACCCTGCCTCAAACTCTCCGCTCTCCTACAGCGCTGCCACCAACCCGAGGCTTTCCGATCCCTTCGGCGTGGCGTCCAGCTTCGACGAGCAGCTGCGGCTCGCCATGGAGCTGTCGTGCAGGGAGCAGGAGGAGATTGACAGGTGGGGGCTGCCTGGCGGTCACCTCAGGCAAAACGTTCATGTTGGCAGATTGTGATCTGGTCCTTCTGTGAGTGAGTGACAGATGTCTGCATTCAGGGCAGTTAAGGAAGAGACATATTTGGTGTTGATCCACTCGCACTAGATCCTTAAGCCTCACCAGAGCACCCACTCCTTCATTCCTGCAGCTATTTATTTGTTGTGCTGTTTGTATTTATGTTCATTACTATCACTGGGGTGATGAAAAGTCATCTCATTAACAGTTTCTATTGCTATTTAGAAACAATGTTATTGGCTAAATAAAATGCAAAGCATACAGACCATAGACAATTTACATCACAAGTATATTAACATCACAATATCCACATCATCTCTGTTGGCAACTGTATTACACGGCTGTTTCCATCAAAAACAAACGACAGAAATGTCCAAATATCACAGCTAATATCGTCATTGCTCTGTTTGCCAATATTATTGCAATCATAAGATTTTTCTAATATCATGCAGCTCTAATATGAACTCCTCTGTACACCAAAATTCTAGTGAAATCTGAAGACATCTGTTTAAGCTTGACCCGAAGTGGTCGATGCAGCTGAATAACGATCCTCAAACACAGCAGCAAAACTCCAATAAAATATACTAAAGGTGCTGCAGTGGCCCAGTAAAAGTTCAGACTCCAGCTTGCTTGCTGTACGTAATCCATAAAAAGATTTTGTATGACTTAATGTCTTCAAACCTCTTTAAGATTATTTTGAAGATGCATTATAAGGACAAACTGTTCGACATTCGTCCACAAAGATGTTAGATGAAAATGATGACTTCTGATGACTTCTGTAAACATTTTTTTTTAATACAAGCTGATAAATGATGGGGTAAATTGTAGTTTTTTCATATCTGAGCTCTACAAACACCTTCTTTGGTCCGAGTAGCTCCCATATTAGAGACTATAATGTGTCCAGTCAAACCTTTCCCACATAAACACTGAAAACATTGAATCCACAAAAGCTTTGAGTGGTCAAAACTATTAAACCCAGTTCGTCTTTCTGTTCCAGGAAGCGTAAGGAGGAAGAGGAGGAGCTGGAGAGGATCCTGCAGCTGTCTCTCACAGAGAAGTGATGCTGCAGTTGCAGCAGGACGGGTCCACACTTAATTTATTCCGTTTTAATTTTTAAATCCCAAGACATTAATTTATTATTGCAGATATTTTATTTGTTTTTGTCACATGAAGGCTGCTAACATGCACAGACTGAAAGGAACTGATGTAGGTAATGCGAAATGGGTTACTCTGAATAAAATACTGTACACTTTAAGTGAAGGAGATGACAAAAAGGGAGCTTTTTTCTTTTTTTTATTGGAATATTTTTCACAGTCTTGCTGTTTTTGAGTGATGAATGATCCTTAAGCTTATATGATCCACTACACTGACAAAAAAATACAGTAAAACATAATAGAATAAAAAAAACCTTCTAAGCATTTATGTTGGATTACTCCTAAGTGTGGAAAAATAAAAAATAAAGATAATCTTGGATTATTATTCTGTCTTCAACTTGC
The DNA here is from genome assembly GCA_903066825.1 of Alfaro cultratus. Lineage (NCBI taxonomy): Eukaryota > Metazoa > Chordata > Actinopteri > Cyprinodontiformes > Poeciliidae > Alfaro > Alfaro cultratus. Next base: position 94,680 of record CAEFZX010011406.1, read on the forward strand.
ATTAAAATATTTTACATGTTTACATCTTCATTATGTATTTTGTTTTGCATTGGACATTGTTATAATAACAATAATAAAAAAAATATTCAGCCAAAACTGAAAGTTTACCAGCTTTCTAAACAGAAAATCTGCCGATGAACACAATATGCTCTTGGTAGTGTCAACAGTGAATTGTGAAACAAAATCACATTTTATATAAATGCATTTGGCAGAAGTCACCGACAAATGCGATGGTGTAGAAAGAGAAAGTGTAGCGGAGGGGGAGATTCTCTCAGAAGAGCTGGGTTCTCTAGGGTTTGTTGAAGTTAGGGTCGCCCGTGTTCTGGTCGCGGTTCGTAGCTCATTCCACCACCGGGGAACGACACAGAAGAGTCTGGATAGTCTTGAGCTCGGTGTAGGCACAGCTAGCCGACAATCCCTTCATGACATAGGGGAACCATTTCAGAAAATACTTTATCATAAAGCTACAAAAGTATGGAGGGCTGGTGGTGCAAAACGCAGTAAGTTTAAAAATGTAAATTTCCTTAAACTAGATAGAGAAATTTTCTTTAAAAAAGTTACTTTTTTTCTTTGCTATTTCAGTCTTCTACAGTTAGCTTATCAGTTTTCTAGTCATTTTGACACAAGAAGCTTTTCTTAATGAAATGGCATCAAATCCAGACATCAGCTTTATGGAGGGATATGTAAACAGTATAGAGTGCATTGATAAAATACAACAAATAAGTTGAATATTAACACGTGCTTCTGAAACAAACATTTTCTTCCTCTGAATCGTGCAAAACCGTCTGATCACAATAAAACATATAGTCTTTCTTAGTTTGGTGTGAAGTTAAAGTTTCTATCAAAAAACCTCAGAAGCACCAAATTTTATATATATATTTTTTAATATTTCTTTTGCAAATATTGTTTCTCCTACACTGGCTTTCTGACTGGATTGCAAGTGTGGCTTGGACTATAGTGTTTGACCAAATTTCCCTAACTTGGAAAAAAAAAATCATGTTACACTACTTCCTTTATTTAAAACAAGTAGCTTGCAAATCTTTGTCATCAAGCGTAAAGTGACTTTCTTTGGAAATAAATCACCCAAACTTCTGTTTATATGCTTGCTTACTGTTTTTAACTCTGGACAGTGTTGGAAGAAATGAGTTCAATGGTTCCCACACACTTCTACCTCTCTGATAATTAACTGAGAACTGATATATTTTTGATTTAACTTTTGTACACATTTAATATCGCCATAGAAAAAAAGGGATTCTGGTGGCAGAACTCAGTAAAACATGTAATCTTTGAGCCACACATTAGGCAGGAAGTAAAAGTTCATGGCATGGGGACGTTGGTTGTCCACTGGACCTTTGATTTGAATTTTTCACCTTCTTCATTCTGGTATGTGGAGACTTCATCCCTTCCAGTTGCCATGTAGAGGTTTTCCTTTCTCTTTTGTAAAATTGCCTGAAGCTCATCAGCCACCTGAGCTGATTAAGACACAAAAAAGAGTGTTACTCGTTGAGATCAATTTGATCTACTAACACAAACAATGATGATGCATTCAGTTGAACTTTAGTTATGATGTAAAATAAACTCTCCTTTTATAACAGAAGCATAATTTCACACAGAACATTTCAGAAAAATGTAACCTTGCATTTGAGCATATTCTTTTCAGTGGATAATTTTCTATATTCAGAAATACAATCAGCAGTTGGACATTTATTTTTTACCTATTTCCCAAGGTTAGAAAAAAAACTAACTTTTTTTCTATTTGTACAATCTCTTTGTTGCTTGTTTCTGTCTTATTGTCTCCTCTCTTCTGTTTATCCAGTAGGTGTTCTGCAGGGTTTAGTTTGGGCACAGATATGGCCATGGAGGAATGTTTTGAATCACGTTAAAAAAACCCCAGTGAACACCTATTTTCAGTTTACTCAAAGTCCACCAGATTTTCTTTTAAGGTCTACTGATGCCACACCCCCTAAAAAAAAACAGGCCCACAGCATCATAGTTCCACTATCGCACTTGACTGTAGGCATGATGCTCCTGAATTTCTCATCAAAGAAGCTGTATTTGTTTGTAGTTAAAAAGGTCTGTCTGGGTCTTATCTAACAAAAGCATATAGGTTCAATTAGACTCCCTGTTTAGTAAACTCCCCATGATTGGACACCTGGATGGACAGAGAAGGTCCAACCAGTTACTATTCAGATATTGTCCAATATTGTCCAAAGGTTGTTACGGCGCAGTTCTCCAATGGTGTCTTGTTTTATTCACCTCTAACTGTCCTTCTTATTGAGGGTTTCCAATAACTCTCACATTGGTGATTTTGTAAACATTTTTTCTTAAATGGTATCATTTCCACCAATGAAAAAAAAATCTATTTTACTGTAGTTTTTCAAGACATCTTTACTCAAGATCCAAGTCAATTTGTCTGAGTGTGTATTTACCTTTCTTCATCATTTGATCGTCCATCATGGGATCTTCTGGTAACACATATTCTCCCTCATCAGGCTTGGGAACGGGTGGAAGATGCTTGTCTTTGGCCTGGGATCGCTGCATGGGTGCCACCTGAGCTTTGGGGACAACAGGTGGTGGCATGTTGACACATTTTGGGGGAGGAGCCACTTCTGTCAAACAACAACATATGTTAATCTGTGTCAATGTGAACTCATTTGTTTCTCAGAGGAGTGCTAATCCTCACCAATCATAGTATCGTAGGGTTGAGCTACAACGTACGGACGGAGGCGATACTCTGTCTTCTCCAGGAAGTACTTCAGTACATCGTTCAGTGAGCGGACTGTCATCTGCAGAGTAAACATTAGGGGAAAATTAGCTATTAAATTTACGAAATTTATTTTTCACCAGTGTACTTATCATGAGATGTCAGAGAAACATATTTGAGACTAAGATCCAACTGTCGCAGCAAAGTAACTACATAAACATGGCTATTTTTCCCCTCTGATCTCCCTGAAATAAATAAAACAAGATTAAAAAAAAAACCCAGCATATCACAATCAACTGTGAAACTGCTGATATATAAAGTTCATAAAATAAACTCCTATGAAACACACAGTAATCTGAATGTGCTCAGTCACCCTTCATTTCCTAATATTGTCCTTACATGGAACCAGATCTTCTTTTAACCAGGCCTTGATGTATTTATTTCAGTCATTTTGAAATTTCTCATTTCTGTCCAGTAGTGTTTGTTTAGTTGTTCCCCTCTGACCCTTTTAATTTTCAGGCACCCTGAATTCAAGAGATGAGCCAGATATTAGTCTACACATGAGACAAGTCACAAAAAGTCATTTTTTCCCCAGCATCATTCGATCATTTGTTAACTGGAGCCTGTGTCAAATATGCAATTTGTTTGCATTTTGTCAGTCAAACCTGCACAGATCTTGAAAGACAGAATTTTTTTTTTTGGTGTTAACGAAGGCCATTTTTCACAATATGGTGCCTTTACAATTTTTGATCCCATTTAGAAAATCTAAAGAACAATTGGTCAAGATCGCAAGATAGGAAGCAAAGTGAAAAGAAATGGGAGCTTATTATTATTATTCTGAATATTATTATTGAAATGAATGTGAATACAGAACCACTGAGCAATGTTTGTGTCCTAGAATTAAGACAGAAATATCAGAGAAAACTGTAGGAGAAACTGATTTGGCTTCTTCGTGTCGTCACGTCGATGCAGCTTTGGATGTCGGTTGATGTTTAGCTTCTGATGTAACCAACAAGGAAATCCTCGAATCTTTTTTATTTAATTGGACTTGAATCATTTACAATGTTGCACAACTGATTAAAGTGAGTGGTGCGATTGCCATCCATTAAATCTCACGACGACCTTATGACATCTGGCCTTTCATTCACAGCCTTAGTTACATAATAGCTAAATATACAGTTCTTTCTAACACGCATGAAACTGATATGCAGTCGGTATTACACATGAGAAATCACTAATGCCATTTTCTTTTAGGCACTTTATTTAAAATTCGTCACAACGTTATTTGACGAAACAACAGAATTATTTGCTGTCGTCATGTTTGATACTCTGCCTAAATTATTTCAAACCATTAACATCAGTAAAGCAAAATGTCTGAATACTTTTGACTCCATATGGATGGATGCTAAGGTGCAAAACTGCATTTTCCTCTAGAAAACAATAAATTAAATGAAGCATTGAAAAAGAAAAAAATATTGGTTAGAATTGGTTTCTTTTCTTTGTTTGCAAAAGTTATTTATTTATTTTTACTTCACAGTAAATCTGACTACATAGTTTTATCAATGGATTGTTTTATTAACATTTACTTAAGTAAATAATCTGAATAGTTCTTTGATTCTTTCTCATTTATGTTTCATGTCACCATTTTCTTTCCTTAGTTTCAGGCTGTGGATTGTGAGGAGAGATGTTCAACCATAAAAACAAATACTTTAGACTTACTGGAGTCTCCAGTTCGATCACAAAGCCAGAGCTCGTGGAGGTCACCCTGTAGTTCTTCAGGACATGCCCTCTGCAACACAGTGGACATCAAGATACTTACTCTGAATGCAGATTAACGTTGTTTCTATCATTGGTCTAACTGGCTGAAATGTTTGGTTTTCCTTCTTTGTCTGTTTAACATTTCAAATGAGGATTATAAAAATAAACTTTAACAGCCAGCTGGTTTATTTTGGAGTTCTGTGGGGGAATCAGAGCTGCTGAATGAGATTAGGGTGAAGTTTGAGTAAACCTGTCTGTCTGCTGTCTGAGCGTCAGGGCGTAGTTCTTGGGCATGGTGGACGGGCGGAGGATGATGTTTCCATTTTCCGGGTTCCCACTGAGCAGCTTTTCAGCCTCCTGTCGGGTCACATCGAAAAAACAACTGCAGGGAGCAAAGAAAGCAAAAAGACACAATCAACATCTTCTATAAGTTTCTAAAGTAAATAATTTTGTTATTCTCAATAAAATATTTTAAAAAGAGCTGTGAATAGAAGTCTTTTTTTGTCTAAATAGTTTAATTTTCTCTGGAGGTCATTGTCTCAATTATAGAAGTGAAACAAACTCGTAATTTTTTATTGATTCTTAAGTTTTATGAGTTTTGTGAGACCTGAGTCTCACAGGAAGTAAGCCTGTGAGAAAGCAGGTATTTATGTAACTGATGGTAACTCATATTTGAAAGTCTTGAGATGGAAACATGATGCTTATAGAACTGATTAGAGCCAAGAAATGATGCAGGAGAGAAGACAGAGGCTAAAACTGCTTAAAATAACCTGCAGATATTATCAGATATTATTGATCAGGATAGCTGATACATTGTTTGAATATGCAGACAAACATAATGTGTTAGAAGCTCCTCAGTTTAACTCACGCAGGCATGTCAGGAGTATCTTTAGTCTGCAGGAAGCCCGGTCGGGGTGGAAGAGCAGGGCGCTGCAGCTGAGGGTTTCTTTTCTTTTCCTGAGCCAGCATCTCCTCCAGCTTCATTTTCTGACCAGGCAGCATCTGAAGGTCTGAGGGAATCTCTTTCTGCAATAAAATACAGATTACTGTTTACAATACACAATGTAGTTCATCATAAAATACAGGAGAGAAAATTGAATACAGACTTTACTTAAAATATTGACATGAACTGAAACCTACAATATTTAGGAGGCTTTATATATTAAAGGTACCACTTTCTCAATTTTGGAGGGATTTTTTTCCCCTTCTTAGCACTTTGAGGCAAACAATGAACCAGTAATATTTATGCGCTATTTTCTTTAATGACGTTAGGTTAATAACTGACTTGTGAGTCATTCTGTAGAGATGTACAGTAATCTGAAGGACAAACTTTCAACGTATGCTGTGGAAACACATTGCTTATTCAATTTTATTACACTGTGACACTGATTAGCAAGAGAACCTGAGCTCAGCCGTAACTTTACAAATCTAAAATTTAAAATCTCATTTACAAATCTGTGATGTTCAAAATGATAGCAGCTCAATGTATTAATTTTATTGCTCATATGTGTTGCTAAGGATTCAAAGTTGAGTAGTTGCCATCTCTAGCCGAACTGACTGTCTACATGCAGTTACTTATCTTAAAATTAGATGATGGAGTTCGGAAAGACAAATGAATTTAACTTTATCTAATGACACAGAGTACTTGACCTACATTGAAAAAGTAATTTTCCTATGAATACTAAATAAAACAGGAGTTTTCAAGCTTGTGAGCCTCATGTTCATCCTGAGTTTGTTTCTGTTTTTCAGATTTTTAACTTACATTAACCAGAGTCATAATGTAGCCTCTCCATTCCTCTCCTGTGTCAGCATTATCTACCTGAAGAGTCAAAGAAAACAACACAAGTGTTGGTAAGATGAGACAATCTGCTTTTCTTCAACAAATACCGCACATGAGTTTTATGTGAAATAAATAATAAATAAAGCATATATATGCTTATGCTATATATACGGAAAGATCCACTGTTACATATGGGTGAAGATCTGTGATGAAGTGGGTCTGTTTCTCTTCCATAGTTACATAAACTCATTGAAATTAAATGACATTTCAGCCCCTCAGTGCTAAATCTTAGTTAAACGTTATAATCTAAACAGTATGTTTTCAAATCATCCAGTCTTTAAAATCAAGTGAATGACATTTTTGTGATAAATGCCGAGTCAGTTTGAAGTTTCACAAACCTTTAACTGCACCTCCTCCAGGGGCAAGCTTAAGGTGAAAATGGTTGGCACTTTTTTTTTATAAGGAGACTCCATGTCCATGGACTTTAACAGCCCCAGGTCCAGCCTTTCTAAATACTGACAAGCAAACAGAAAGTCCCGTGGCGGTTTAATGGATGAAATATCAACAAACCTGTACTTCCTTATTGCCCCTCTGATTAGTTTCTTTGGAATCAGATGTTGGGGTCTTGCACATGAAAAATACTTTCAATTAAATTTGACCTCATTATTTTATGAAAGACAAACTTCAACTGTGTCCTTACTGTGTCTTGTGTATCATTGTTATACAGAAACAGTGTTGATCCTCTGAGCTCTCCGTAGAAGTTCCTGAAATCCTGAAAGTCATAAATGTCTTTTTGAGTTGCTGCTGTGGGAGAAATGTTAACCTTTGCACAGAACTGCAATCCAATAAACTCACCCTCGTCTTTATGGTAGACTAAAGTGCAATTAATTTCTTTAATCTCCGGCTAAGTAATTAAGATTGTTAATTTACTTATATATGAAAACAGTGCAGTTTTAAATGAATTTTTTTAGACTCATCATTCAAAGAATGTGCATCTATCAGTAGGTATCGATCCTCTTCACAAACTATTAATTTAAAATAGCCTCCCACAAAATAAAGCAATCACAGTCTGACCTCGGCAACAAGATCAGGTTTCTAAAAAATTAGTTACAAAGAGAATCAGCCAAAAAAAAACAACATAAAAAATACATGACTACCTCCAGTATTGACAGTTTCTGTGTTTAAATCTCCAGTTTCAAACTTCTACTAAATTGCAGTGTAGGTTATTTTACCTTCTCTTTGAGGTTTTTCTTCAGCAGGTTTCCATAGTGGTACAGAGGCAAAGCTGTGATTGTCTCCCTCCTCCTGTGGACAGCTCTCGGGTGCCTGCCCTCCATCAGATCAACGAGTTTCTTCTCCTTGCCTCGTTGGCCTCAACGCCCGTGAGCCTTTGAGCTGAGTCCTGCGAAAACTGAGCTCCTCTGTGTTTTCGTGTGAGCTGAGACGCACAGATTTACTGCCTGAGATTATCACTGCTCTATAAATCCACTACCATAACTTTTCCCGCGCAGCCTCAGTGATGCTCTGGCTCTGAACCGGGAAATTCTGCACTGATTTACGAAGAAGGAAGTAGTTAGTTGAAAAAAAGCAACAACAGAAAAAAAAGCCAAAGAATTATCAGCATTTGTACTTTGGCCCTGGCGTAACTCATGATAATTTGCTTTTCATTCTCATGTGCAGTAAAGTGTGTAGGCATTAGTTCACACACAAACGCAAAGGCTTTTTTCAAGGCGAAACTCTAAAAATGTAGGACGGATTAATCATTAGCAATAAAAGTGAGGTGTGAGTAAATAAACAACTCAAATTTTAATCTCAGTTTTGACTCCTTTTCGCTCTGGACTTTCTTGTGCTCCCATTTAATACCTGAACCCTATAAGATGAGACTTTATAATGCAAAGAACAAAAGCTCTGAATTAATGCCAATAAAAAAAATCCTACATTGGGTTTAAGTATTCTGGATTTATTGCAGTCAAGAGTGACAACTACAGCAGTAACATATCAGACAAAAAGTATTGTAATGTCGGCTCGATAGACTAGTTACACAGCTGTGCGCGTGAAAATAAAATGTTACACTGTGTTTCAAAATGTAAAAGACAAAGAAAATATGTTGTTGTTGTTGTTGTTGTTTTTAAAGATTCCCTGAATGGATTAGATTTATATTGATAAATGTTGCCCATTTCTCCTCTAAGGATGTTAATCTTTTTAGATTATTTTCTAATACGTTTTAATGTCTTACGGGCTGCACTGAAAAAAATATTTCTTTGAACTTACTTTCAAAAAATAATTTGTTACAGTTAATCTTATTAGTTTTGCTCAAGCTATAATTTGGATTTAATTCACAACAAATTAGAGTATTTTTTTAAAGTTGGCTCAAAGAAACACGTTTTTCAGTGTGTGGTGTTGCAGTTTCAAGCTACTCCAAAGTCACTTGATAGAACATAAACAGCTTTTTACTGCTCAGGCCATAATAAAGCATGTCTCCCTCTAGATGAGATATTTTAGTGCCATATAAAAATCCAAAGTAAATCAACTCCTGATGTAGATAAAGTGTCTATATACCATCATACCTGATTTGTTTCGAGCAGCCAACATTTTCTGCAGCCCCATTTTTTTTTTACAATCTGCAGAGCAGAGGAAAAATAAAATAAATCTAAAGGTTGCTTTGTCTTGTTTAGTTCTGGTCTAGGAAGCACTGAGTGAACAGGCCTCTGATGTCCTGAGGGATCCACGTTATTCATATCTGAAACCACAACACCATTCAGTGCCTTATACATTAAATAAAACATTTACATTTCTGATTTAATTGAAAAAATATAGCCAGTGAAGTAAGTTAAAAACTTGTGTGATATGAGAATTTATTTCTGATATTCAGAGCGCTGACAGCTGCATATCAGATGAGCAGGCAGAGACTGGTATAACTTACAGAAAATAAAGGATCATAGGAATTTTTTGCATCATATTCATACGGAAAACTCTCATTCTGGAAATGTTATCAGAATGGTAGCTAGGTGGTAGACTCATTTCAGTTAAAATCAAAATCTGAATCCATGACAACACCTACGTTTCCTACATGGTCTACGAACGTTAGTGTTTCTAAATCTAGTAGAGAGTTGATTTCTAACCTTGGAATATTTTTTTAGACCAAAACCAATGAATTCTATGTTTTCTGCCATTAGCTGAAGAAAATTCAGATTAACTCATATTGTGGATTCTGCCTGTTATTGCAAGGAATTGTGGTCATGTGGTGACAAAAACTGTGTGTAATCACCTCACTCAGAGTACGAGATGTTGGAATAGAAGATCATTTAAGCTAGTGAAGTAGATGTTAAATTGAAGTGGCCTGATAATGTATCCACATTGTGGAACCCACAAAGTGATCTGGGTTCGCTCAGGTATAATGGTGCCAACAAACAACACGGCATCAGGTAAAAACAGTTTGAATGCAGTGCAGTGGTGGAATTTACAGTTTGGGTTCTTTTCTTAATAACAAACACAATCAGAGGCACAAAAAGTCATATTTCATAGTTTTACATATATATAAATAACTGTGTATGTATTTATTGTATTTATTCTATTTATTTATTTTCAGATATTTATTTCCCCACAATAAATTCAGACTCAGCAGAAACACCAGGCTGGTGAGAAGTGGTTTGGTGCTTATCAATAAGTGGCCCATAATACTACAGCAGAGTCTGAAATGTCTACATCTAACAGAAGACAATCCTGACTTCTGAGATCAACAGCAGCAGCAGCAGGATTTAAACTTCAGCTTCTTTGCGTCACTGTCGTCAAGACGTGGAAATATGAGGCTCGATCTGAGTTTAACCTGAGGTGAAAGTGCTTAATGATTAACTGATGTTAAATACCAGGTGAAATGTCTGAAAGACTCAGGGTGAAGTCTAATCAATAAAAATGTGTCTCAGCTGAAGAAATTGTGTTGGCACAGCAAATATAGCGCTGCTTTCAAAACTAATCTCGCATTCAGAAATATTTTGAGCTTTTTCATGGTAACAATTAACATCTGTAATATAGTACATTAAAGGAGCTGTTTGGACCAAAAATTCCCGGATTTATTACTTGAATCTAATTAACAGACTCAGCTTGACCCACTGTTATTTATTAGTGTCGTATAAACATGGTCTTGTTATAAAGTGTTACTAGTTTATTAACACAGATATAAGCAAGAAACCTGTGGCACAGAGAATGATGATGATGATGATAATGATGATGATGCAAACACTGCCCTCTAGAGACTAAATATGGACATAACAGAACAAAAAAGTCTAGATTTTTTTTCTTTAGTTTGCCTTTCTTTTTCTTCTTCTGGTAGGGCTATAAGTATTTAGGGTTGGCCCCATTTTATGCCCTCTAAGCCAAAGACATTTTTGCCTTCCTAAAAAAAGGGATGTTTTCCTCCATTTTGCTATTTCTTGACTGAGTCGCTGTTGTTCTTTATTATCAGGATGCCTAAAAGACATCAATAAAAAAAAACCTTAAGCTGATGTAGACAGCTTAAAATGAGAGATATCACATTTCTCCAATTTTTGCTTCTCTTTACTGACTCCCTGTTGAGTCAAAAACTGAATTCATGAATTCTTCTGACATAAGGTTCTGAAAAACGAAGCTCCACTAAAAACGATTGTTCCGCATGTTTTCACTGTCAGACAACAGGTCTACTGGTGGCTCTTTAGACCAAAAACAACGACTTCTATGTTTTATAACCAATGTCGTTTTTGACCTGGAAACATCATGTCAACTTTTAAAAACTTTCTATTTTGTCAAAACCTGGAGTGGCTTCATTCTGATTTACTTCTAGCTGTGGTGAAACACTTAGGTTCTTCAAAGACCACTTTCCCACCAAGTGTACTATTTTTTCTATTTTCTGATTTTCTAATATTATCAATTAGGGGGGAAAAAATCTATGCATATAAGGTAGTTTATCTATATATTATGAGAATGTCCTCTTGTTAGAATTACTGTAATGCAACATGACAGAGACAAAGTCAATGGGACATTTTTGAGAAATGTTTAAGTAAAAAGCGAAAATGCAGCTTATTCATTGCTCAGTCACAACACAACACACATGCATTGAAGATACAAGCAGAAACAATCTGAAATTCTGTCAGTATCTGCTTTATAAATGAATTTGATTGTTGGTCGGTGTATGCCATCACACAAAAACGCACTGAGCTGCTCTGATGTTTTTTTTTTTTCACCCTGCTGGTCCCTTCAGCAGCTCTCATCTTCCTAGATTCCTCATCCATGAGAGCAGGCGAGGGAATTGGACACAAAGGAGAGAAAGCAGTCAGTGTTGTCCATCATGGGGCCTCTAATGATGTTGCTTTACAGCCACTGACTGAGCAGAAAATGACCGCAGGGACAGGCCACAACACTCTGAACTGATCACAGCAACCTTGCTGTTCTTTCCTCCAAATTATGTAAACAAATAACAACATAAGAGGAGGGTGGTTTTAGTTTTATTTTAATATTTTTTCTCTGATTTTAGACATGATGAATTCTGTTCTTCTGTGAAATGAAGACCGAAGGCGAAAGATCCACTGGGTGTCATGTCAGATCAGTGCAGACTAACCTAACGGATCTGAATCATGGTTAGCTGGCAGCTGATGGCGAAATGGCGAGCTGAGGTCAGACCTGCTCCAGAAACAGAGCTGGGTGTGGTGCTCACCGCAGGACTCGCCCGCTCCTGGAAAACAGAACAGCTTCAGCACAGGTTCACTTTTATCTCCATTTCCACCTCCATTTGTTCTCATTAGAAGAATGAAAAACAGCCCACATGAATGCCTGTATTCGTATAGATAACTACGCTTATTTGTCTCTGAAGCCGCCTGTTCTAATTCTCTCTGTGATGGAAAGGGAGGCAGGGAGGAGGATGTAGACCTGGGGAGATGAAGTGGACCTCCTGCTGCTTATTGTGTCTCCGTCTGACTTATATTAGCATAAAGCACAAAGTCTTATGCATCAGTCTTCTGTGTGGTCTCCAGTTAAAAGCCATTTTAACAAATGCTGTGTGTATTCATAGCTTATTAAAATGTTTATTCTTATTGAGTACTTATTTTCTACTTTGTGACCTTTATCTCTAGCAATTTCAATTAAAAACTTAAATTGTGTTTAAACATTTTGAATGACTTTAATGTGTGGAAAGAAAAATAATATAGACTGCAGGCAGGAAATGAATGTACAGGCAAAAGTAATAAGAAATATCACCCAAATTTGTGTAAACTGTTTTTCTCCCAGTAGTTAGACATGTAGAGTGATCGCCATATAAGTGAACTGTTTCTGCAAACATTATGTGAAAAGCAGAAAAGCAACAATTCATAGAATCAAAAGATGTAAATTACTATTTAGGATAAATTAACCTTTATCAAGAAAAACTTTTTTTTTGTACTTTATTTTTTTCAATCTTTATTTTTTTGAAAGACATTAATTTAGTATAAAAATAAATTTCATATGAAAGATATCCTAAACAGACAAGCCTATTTGATTAGACGGATATAGAATTGTATGCACACTCAGCTTACTAAAATTGATTCGGATAAATTTTAAATAATTTTAAACATGACAGGTTTATCTGGACAAAATGAATACACCACAACCATTATCACACCTCAAACTTGTTAAAAAACACCAAGTATTTTACCAACAAAAAACAATATTTCATCTATTGGATTGCTTGAAACTAATAGGTATGTGAAATACCAGTTGTCATGCACCTAAACCACTTATTTTTTGTCCTTTATATGTGATAAATATTATAGGCATGCCAAGGAATCTATAAAGTATTAATTTAAAAGGATAAAATTAAAGATTACAGAAAGTCCTTGTCAAAACCCTCATGTTTGCCAGCTGTAAAACAAATATCATTTCACAGCAAAAATTACGTTGAATCTTTGAGTAATAATTAAGTAGTTTAACCAAAATGTCAGTTTCACTTAAATTTGCTCATTGTATTAAGGACACATGCTGTTTGAACATATAATGAATCTCACCTTCGTTTTGTTTGTTGAATTTGCTGAGTCCCAGAATCCCTCCTATTGAAAACCTGGACTCAGAGGGACAGTCTGTTCCCATGGAAACAGATGATGCTGCCAATACAGAGGTGCAAACATTACTGAGAGGAAGACTGGGCATATAGAAGTGTGATAGAAAGACACTCACCATCTTCACAAGGCTTTGCCTGAACTTTCCTCCTGATGATCCTACAAGCACCAAAAACAATCAACACTTATTTTCCAGATCTTTGCTGTCAAGCAGAAACACTGAAACACACCAGGACTCCCTTACCTGTTGATTGAGCTGATGCTGGGAACGTTGCTTGGGTCACACACTTGCTCCAGCACCAGCCTGTCTCGGATCTCCCAGGCAAACATCGTGGGACTGTTGTGTTTCAGCTGCAGGATCTTCTGCACCACTGTGGGGGTCGCCACCTTGGGCTTGGAGCCACCTATCAGCCCCGGTCTGATGCTTCCTGTCTCATTGTACCTGGCATGATTAAGAGTCGTGTGTGGCAAGGAAAAGTGACACTTACACACACAAGGATAAACAGGCAACCCATTGGCTGCCAACTTTTACTTTGTGTTTGCATGGTTGGGATGAAATTAGCGTTATCTATCAAGCCCTACAGTAGATACCCTTGATATCCAGAACCAATAGTTGGTTCTGGACATCAAGGGTTTTTGTTGTGTTTGTAGGGATTTGGGTTTCTGTGTGTTTATTTAGATCTGTGTTCTGTGGAGTCTCTGTGTTGTCCCGTCTACCCATTGATTAGTGACACCTGTTTCTAGTTTCCCCTGATTGTCTCCCTGTGTATTTAAACCCACCTGTGTTCCTTGTTCTTTGTCGGGTTCTCGTCTCGTTTTGGCGTCTTGTCTGCTGTTAGTCTGTCGTCAAATGTCTATTGTGCTACCAGTTGCTACCAGCTATGAGCTCTTAGCCTTCAGCTCTTTCTGTGCTGCCTAGACTCTGGATTGTATGGTTTATCATTATATTCATCATGTATCTTCAACCATAACCTGGATCCGCTGCCTTTTTCTCACCACCTCAAATCATGACAGTGTTAAGTTTAATCAAACGACTACTCTTTTGTTTCTATGCCAAATTAAAAATTGTGGAAAGCAATGATGACAAAAAAAAAATAAAGAAAATACAAATCTTGAATTAAGCTTCTAATAACTGCTATTTTACATGTGCATTGCATGCAGCGAGTTTCAAGATTTTTGCTTTTGGTCAAACGCCTTGATTAAAATAGAAAGCATTAAAAGTATCCAGAAGCTTTTAAACATCTGGTTTTGAAAGATTTTATGATGTCATAACTCCCTGATTCCATATTGGGACACATATGAATTACCATATGACTGAACCCATTTTAAACTGCGGCTACCTGGTCAATATTTTGCTGACGCAGCCATGACTGACGCGCAGACGGCGCGAGATCTCACAGGGGCGCACCCCGTGCTGCGCGAGCTCCACGATCCGGTGTCTGACCTCGTGCGGTAACGGCCGCCCGTTGACGAAGACTCCGCCGAGCTGGTTCACCCCGCCGAGCCCTGCGTGTCGGAGCAGAACGAGAAGACCCAGTTCCAGGACGTCAGATAGCCTCTGTGGAAAGGACGCAAGGATCCAATACTTACTGTGCGCAACTGTGAACGGAACCAGTCCAAAACTTACTTCCATCACAGACACGTCAAAGAACCACGACCTGCTAAACTTGTCGTGGTTCTACCTCCAAGGTTTAGATAAGACACAGAAACCTGAGCAAGAAAATTACATCCTAGATCCAGCTCTCTATCCAAAGTTTGGCGATGGACCTTCAAACAAACGGAGAAATTTAAAATAAAGTGTAAACTTAAAACTTTAAATGCAGACTACCTCTCTACTATACTTTCAGCACCTGATCAGTGAACAGCGATGAAAGCTTCTGAGCGCACAGGCGGGGCTGAGGCGCTTATGGTGTCGTCGAGCGCATTTACGCAAAGAAGGGTGCAGACAGGACAAATTGTAATAAATGTTGAGCATTTCTCTTTAGCCCTAAGCGAACACTCGTTTTAAAAAAGTATGTCTGGATTTTAAAAGGAAGTTCTAAATGTTTAACTTGATATTGTCGATGTCGTTCTATTTTTCCTTTTTAAATATTATAAAGATTTAACCCAGCAATGCTGAGAGAAAGAATTGCAATGTAATCTATCTATTACTATGCATCAGTTTGAACAAAAAGCGGGATTTTAAAGAATGAAGAATATTAGACGTTAAGAACATGATTTTATTTCTTATCTCTTTAGTTTCAAGGAACCAGATTTTCTTGATCTTTTAACTTGGAATTCATCGTTAGTTCTTCAGGCTTTCTAAAGATTTTACTTATTTTGACTTTGCTTATTGATCAATTTCTCACCCAGTCTTTGTACCTGGCTAGTATAGATTTCTTGACTGAAAAAATTTAAATAACAACGTTTTGACCTATGCAAAGACAGCAGAAATGTGGCAGAAATTGACACTATATTGCTCTTCCACATTATCCAAACATGGTTGTGGCATCTCATGAGATGCTTCTTATCAGCAAGGGAAGGTCAGAGTTGATGGAGACCTACATACAGGTACATACAGCCCAATCCTGGAGATGTTAGTGACCTCAAGAGAGAAGAGACTGGGACTGACATTCACCGTCAGAAGAATTAAATGATCCAGAATGATACATATTGGTGTGTTAAAATGGACTAGTCAAAGTCCACACATAAATCCATTTGAGAATGTGTGGCATTAGTCATAAAAAACTTGGATTTCCTTTTCCTTCACAATTATGAATAAAATACATTCAACTTTGTGCTACAGTATTACAAAAAAGAAAAAAGACAAAGAAAAAAATCCAAAAGTGTTATGAATATTTTTTTTATATTTAAAATAGAACACAATAACTAATTTTATGAAACCCTCGGAACTAAAATATAATTTCCTCAACAAATAATAATAAAAAAATACACAGTAGACATTAGAAGTATACAATAAGTTGTTTTAGAATAGAGGTCGACAATCTTTATGAATCAAAAAGCCATTTTTTCTCAGTCAAGCCACTTAAAAGTCATACAAAGTTGCAAAATTAACATGTGTTAATAAAAGACAATTTGGATTTGATAAGTATGTTGTAGGTAATTTTTAAAGACCTTTATTTTATTTTTTATGTCAAGTTTCAAATAAAAAAAATATGCAACTTTTGTAAAGTTGCATATTTTTGCAACTAACTCATCAGTAGTTGCAAAAATACTATAGGATGTTGATATTTGTGGAAAACGATGCATATTTTACTATCTGTTGTGAAGATTCAATGCAATTATTGCATCAAAAAACTGAAAAACTAATAAAACCAGAATTTTATTTTATTTTATTATGTCTATTTTTAAAAACAGTCAGTCAAAGTTATTAAGAAGCACTACGAAAGGTTCAAAGAGCCGCAGGTTGCAGACTTTTCTGGCTTAGATAAAATGTAATGTAATTTCTCCATTAATTCATTTCCCCGGAAAAGAAAAGTGACGTAACTCCGGGTTTATTTTTGGCTGTCCAACTTTTTCCGGAAACGCCGGTTAAGTAATTCAAATCATAACCACATGTACACAAACCTGCTTAGTGGGAGCTACATTTGTCTCTGCTTTGTGGAAGGAATGCGTTTTGAGTTAATAGAGGTAATCGCTACCGAGATGCAGCCAAATAAATTAGTATACTACACAAAAGCGCCTTTATTTTGACGTCGTATTAGCCGTGTTTGTAATGTAGCTTTCTTGCTAGGTGCTCGTGTACTGCTGCCTTGCCTTAGCGTGTTTCTGATATGTTAGAAACATTTACAGAACATTTTTTAAAGTATTTGGGAAAAAAAAAAGTTTTAAAACAACTTGATCCAATTTAATTTCGGTTGGGGTAAGAATTGAGAAGTAGTGGTGTAACATGCGTTATCGTCCCGCGGTGCTTAGCTGCAATACACGACTTCACCATTGAGCGGCGCTGCGTAGCCTGCCTAAGATTGTACTATGAACTCTGTCAATAAAAATGAAGTATCGGATGGTAAAGGAAATATCCAAGACCACCTTTTCTTCATTGAGGACTCCATCTCTTCAGAGAGTGGAGAAGAAACGTGCTCTGGTTACATGAAACATGAGAAAAGCGCCAAGCTGTTTTCACAGCTCAGCAGAGACAGCTCTCCTCCGCTGCTCCTTGCTTTCTCCATCACCTCTGGAAAGACTCAGCAGGACACCAGCAGTATCTCCAGTGCTGGTTCACAGGAGCACCTGGAAGAGGACAGCGATCAGCCTATTGAGGAGTGGATGATCCTGGATGGAGAGGAGCAGGCGGAGGACCCAAGCATCCAGCTCAACCTCGGCTGCTGGGAGAGCTCTGAGGACGATGTTGAAGATGAAGGTTAGAGATCATCTTTGCCAACATTATCTACTTTTATCACAGTAGATGAAGTGCAAAAAATATTTTTGTCTGATATTAATAAAAAAACAACACATTTAGCTCAATGGATTGCATAGGGGGCTGCACAATAGCACAGTTGGTAGTACTGTTGCCTTGCAGCAAAAAGGTCCTGGGTTCGATTTGTGGAAGGCACAAATTATTTCCCTTTACTGATACTCTCACCTGAGTTGCGGATCTCTGCAGCTCTTCCAGAGTAACTATGGGCTCTTTGTCTGCTTCTCTCATTAATGCTCGCCTTATCAAAGTAGCTTGTAACTGTAGTTTTACAAAATCAATGTAATTTGGTATTAAAGACTTGAATTTTGTAATTAATTCTTTACATTCAATAAAAACTTAGGCATCTTTTTATACTTGGTATTTTCTGCCATCTACTGTTTATGTGGAGGCAATATTATAGAGTTACACAAAATGTTGGGCCCCAAAAAGTACAGCAATATTTGGATGTTTAATCCAGTAAAGATTTACTAGACTACTGATGCTGATACAGCGCTCCCTGGGGTGCACGATATATCACAAATGTCTCATTATCACACATACCTTGAATGTTGCCACGAACTGCCTGAACTCCAACAAGTAATATCAAATTATTTAAGAGTTCAGGTTCTCAATGCCAGAGCTATATTTGGTGACAAAATTCAGCATAAAAAGTTTTGTAACTTAAAGAAACTTAAGAAACAACAACTGAGTTACTTCAATAAAAAAAGCAGAAGCAGGACAAATCAATCCATCTTTTTTTGTTAAGATGAATTGATTTGTTTTTTTCCCCCACCAGTAGCTGGACAGACTGCGTGGAGTATATCAAACCAAAATACACTTAATCACTTGTTTCTGGTCGTGTCCCTATTGCAGAATTCACCAGCATTATTGCATATTTTCCTCGTATTGTGCAGCCCTAGTGGCCACTCCACTAACAGGTAACGGTAACCTTTTGCGTTCATTCTCTCCATCAAGGTATGCCAGACAAGGAAGTGAAATCAGGAGGGGATATCTGGGCTGTCTCAGACAAAGACAAGGTAATCTTTATTATCTAGATTTCAAACACTAAGCTTGTTGATTCAAAGAATGTTAAGTGAAAATACATTGTAAGAGCTCAGAAATAGTTATTTGCTGTACACAATTTGGATCTTTCAATATGTCCAGTATGGAGGCACTCAGTCTCTGGGCAGTCGCTATTTCATGGCTGGTCGCTCATCCCTCTGTAACATCTGCAACAGGATGGGACATGTTGCCAGAAGTTGCTACTTTCACAAGGTACAGCTGAAGTTGCCCGTGTTTGTTTCCTAATGTGGGAAATAATAAGACTTAGTTGACAACATCTTGTCATCAATCAAAAACAACAACAAAAATCTTGTTCTCCTCAGCAGAAAAGTCCCACTTGTGTCCTTTGTGGCATCCAGGGCCATGTCCAGAGGGACTGTCCGAGCCGGCCCTGTTCCACTTGTGGGCTGCCTTCACATGCCCTCAACGCCTGCAGAGTGCCTCCGGTGTGGAAGCAGCACTGCCAACGCTGCGGCGTGACCGGCCACATGTTTGATGTGAGTTCATCTGTCACCTACCAGTAGAAATTCCTTGGATTGTTTTGATTAAAGTGTGTTTAGTGTTAAAGAAATTCTTAAAACTTAATTCTATAATCTTGTGAGTATGTGTATTTTAGCCCAATTTTTGTAAAGTGTTGCTCTGTTTCTGCATCTCTTCTTCTGTGAAACTACGGCGTTTATCTGGATGTTGGTCAGAGGGAAATTCTTATTTTTTGTTTGTTGTGTTTTTTTTCAGGCCTGCCCAGATTCATGGCGACAATACCACCTGACTGTAAGAGGAAGTTTTATTTTATTCCTAATTAATCTGGAATTAGACGCAGCATTGCACAACTACAATATCAAGACATGGCCGTCCACCTGCATATACAGGCTGGACAAGGAAATAATTAGTCATAGAAATAGCCAGGAATCCTGTGGTAACTCTGGAGGAGCTGCAGAGGTCCAAAGCTCAGGGAGTAGAATTTGCCTGCAGAACTACTATTTGCTGTGCACTCCACAAATATGGCTTCAGTGGAAGAGAGGCAAGAAGAAAGCTACTAGAAGTTCAGCTTACAGTTTGCCATTAGCCATGTTAGAGATATAGTGAACATGTGGAGGACTGTTTCCTGGTCAGATATGATCAAAATACAACTTCCATGCAAATCCTTGTGCGAACACACCAACCCTACAGTTAATCATGACAGCGGAACAATCTTGTAACAGGGGGACAAAAACTGGTCGGGATTTATTGAGAGACGATTAGAGCTGTTTAAAGGATAGATTCTGATTAGTTTATTCAGAATCTATCTGAATAAACTAATCAGATAGATTAGTTTATTCAGACTTGTGTATACAGGTCAACACAAGTCAACAATGAAATTCAATTCTTTGAATGACAATAATCGTTCAACTCGACATCAAATCAAGAAGTACTCACATGCAATAGACGTAAAGTAAAAAAATCCTACAAGGAAGCTTGATAGAGACTGCAGACGGCTCAAGACTAGGGCTAAGGTTCATTATCCAACAGGAAAATGACCCTAAACATACAGCCAGAGCTGCAGTGGAATGGTTTACATAACACATATCCGTGTGCAAGAGTGGCCTTCTTAAAATTCATAACTAAATCCAAAATCAGTGTTTACAGACACTTTCCATTCAGTTTTGCAAGCAAGACTGGGTAAAATTTTCTGTCTGCATTTGTCTCCAAAGCTAGACATATCCTTAAAGACTTGCAGCTGCAGCTCTGCTACAGGTGGCTCTACAAAGTATTGACTCAGGAAGCACGCCTCACTTTTCACTTTTTCAAAACAAACTTGAAAATCATAGAACATTTTTCCTTGACTTTACAGTTATTTACTACTTTACGTTGATTTGGCACAAAAACTCACAATAAAGTTAGTGTTTATAGTGTGATAAACTATGGAAAAGTACATGTGGTCTCAATAATTTACATGTCAATAACAGAGGTGAGGATACAGGCAGAAGAAAAACTGAGGAAAATATGTTTTTTATTGTACTCTGTAGCGATTGAAGTAGGGATTTGTCAATTCATTTTAATCTAATGGCTTGCAAATCATAAAAGATCAATTTCATTTTTTCTAGGTCAAGTTAGGGGTTCCTTTCAGACCCAGAAATGCCTGCAGTCTCAAACATAAGAGCCACCATGCTCATTGCTACAACTGCTCAAAAAGGGGACATTTTGGTCATGTAAGTAGATGACTTTCACCATCTCAGGATCCCCTGTTCTTATATTTTGTCCTTTTTCTTTCACTCATTTGGATGATTGTCTTTGTTGACATCAGGAGTGCACAAACAGGAGGATGATCAGTGGCACTTTTCCCTCACTGCCTTATGTTTGTTATTATGACACTCTGGATGACATTCTCCAGCAGAATGTCCCGGCGCTCACACCAGCCAAAGGTGATTAAAAGTTGCTTGTAAATAATTATTGCAAAAGATATATCTACATTTAGAACAATGTGTTTTAGCTGTACTAATTATACGAAAGGTTTTTAAAATTGTGAAATTTGACATGTAATAAGTGCTATCTATGCTTTCAGACCTTGTGAGTGCTGGACCCCTAACTTCACAGCAGGAATGTTGCAAAGATACGCCATTGGCGCAGGGAAGAAGCAGGACAAAGCTGGAGCCTGGCACTCATCCTGGAAGGAGGAAGACCTGGCCTGAAAGGCGCAGAGAGAGGCGTGAAGTGAAGCGACTGAGGAGGGAGGCCCAGGCTAAGCGGGAAGGAGGATTTCTGGGGAGGCATTTTTGCACCATTGATGATGCAGTTTGCCCTGCTGACCCCTATAGACCCATCCTACGCAGTCATAGAGAGTCCAAAACCTCTCTGGAGAACAAAAAGAGAGAGGAGAATGCTGGAAAGAAGAGCAGGAAGAGGAGAGAGGCAGAGAAGTGGAGAAAAAGAGGGGGGATAAAACGTGGGGATTTGTATCCACATGGTGACATTGACATTGGAAGTGAAAACCTTCTGTCTCCAAAGCAGAGAGTACGTCACCGAAGGAGATGAAAGGTGATATGAAATTTTGCCCTTTTAGTGGCATTAAATGTTCTTTCCAATTTACTTATAATTTGTATTTAATAATGCATAAAAAACATTGATGAAAAATTAATTGAATCAAGTGTGAAAGTAGCTTAAGCCTTTTTTTTGGTTTTTTGAAAGTTTATACTTATGTTTTAAAATTTTTAAAGAACAATTAATGTTATAAATATTAAAGCCTTGCAAATGGATTCAATTCATGTGAAGAGTCTATATTTATTATACATTAATTTTTTTTCTGATTTGCTATGGTTATTTTCTTTCTTTTCATTACTACTGTGCAGCAAGAGTGAACCTTTGAACTGAAATACAGTTTAAGTTTGTTTAAACTGAGGTTGCATGATTTCAAGTTGTCACAAGTTGTCTTTTGCACAAGTAGATTTAAAATCTGGTTTTAAAACATTGACAATTTTAAAATACCTAAGGTGGATTTTTGCTACTTTAATTGCTATTACAATATGATTAAAATTTTTTATCATTTTTACTACTTGCACATGAGTATGTATTCTGAAAATACACTCTTTTTTTTCCTGCAAGGTACACTTTTCATTATGGTGTAGCTCTTTGCATTTATAATATTCAACACAATAATATATCTAAAGTGTGGATTGCTTTAAAGAAAAAAAAAAGAACTAATTGAATCTACTATTAGTTTCACTGCCAAACTCCTGGCTATGATCACATTGGCTGGGCAAAATTTGTTTGTAAACATTTTATATCATTTTTAATGAAAAATATTTTTGCTGATTGCGTTCTGTGTCGCAAAGTGGATACAGTAAACTACTTTTGGGTGATTCCAATAATGTTTTTTCTATTTAATAGTAAATTTAAATGCGGAGTAGTAAAAAATGAGTTTGAAAAATGTCCCTTTATTGCTTGTGATATTTAAACCTGAACACCGTGTTTGTGAGTGTAAGCTAATGTTGAGGCTGCAAGAAAGTGTAATATTTAGGTCAACAAACAAAAGTGGTTAGCTTTATTAAAATGAAGCTTGCATTTGTTTATGCCGAACGAATAAAAGCCGTGTGGAGCCAGTGGGTTTTTTTCAAAGCCTTGTCTCATAGTAGTTCTGCTGTGAAGCTGCTGAATTATTAATGAGCAGAGCAGCTGCCTGCGGTTTGTCAGACCAAAGTAGTCGACTTTGATAAAAACAGCCCAATTCAAAATAACACATGAAAGATTCTACATGCGGGAAATATAGAATCACGTGTATTTAAGAAATTAATCTCTTATTTGTTCCTCTCCATTCAGCATAGTTTGAAATGTACCACAAAGGTCTGTGCTGACGAGCTCCACCAGTCTCTGTTATCGATTGATCGTGACTCGACAGAGATGCGAGGCTCCCATTGATTGATCTCCACTCCACTCCCCGCTGACCAGAGAAAACACCCGATAGCGAATGCGAGAGGGGATTTAAATTAGACAAAAACCGTCCGCTTTAGTTGACGGACGAGGCTGCCCTTTGCGTTCTCATGCGGGTTGGCGTCGTCCGCGGGTTCGTGTGTCAGAGGAACGGCTCAGCGTTGGCGCAGAGCGACGGTAGCTGGGCTGTAATGTCGGCAGCGTTGGACTTGTTTTCCCCCGTAGACCTCGCTTCCTGTTAGCCTCGGGCTCGCTGGAAAATCGACATTATGTTAATGACCGAACAGGTATAGTTAGCCAACACAAAAG
Source organism: Alfaro cultratus (assembly GCA_903066825.1). Lineage (NCBI taxonomy): Eukaryota > Metazoa > Chordata > Actinopteri > Cyprinodontiformes > Poeciliidae > Alfaro > Alfaro cultratus. Next base: position 118,151 of record CAEFZX010011406.1, read on the forward strand.
AGGGGGTGTAACTTTGCTGCCTGCGATAGCCAGTCCTTCCACCTGACTTCTATATTTCCTCACAAATCTATGCTGATAACTTTTATTTAATGCCTAGTATCCGGGTTAGTTTGCTAGCGCTCCTCAGCTAGCCATCTTTGCTCGGGTTGACGGCTTGAAGTGTTGAACTTGGTTGGGTTTTGATGACAAAGAGCAGGCGGTGTTAAGTTGATGTTAAATATACACGTTTGAAACGGGCTCACTCGTGTAACCAGTGCCTATAAAATACTTTAATTTCTTATAACAGTGTTCAAAGCGAGAGACAAAAGGAAGAAAAAGGCTTGTTCTGGTATTGAGGAACATAATTGATTTTTGTTGTCGATTTTTTTTGGTAGCGCGCACACAGAAACTGTATTACTTTAGATATTTTGGTTGCAATTGTGCTAAAAAGATAAACTGAAATAACGTTTTTCCACACAGTGGTAGCGGATGGAGCAGAAGCAGATTGTGTCTGCATGGTATTTAAGGGCTGTGCTTCCCTGAACCTGTAGCTTCCAGGTTTATTTAATTTAGTGAAATACTCATTTAAATGCATCAGAAATTACTAAGAGTGGTTGGTCTTAAGTAATAGCTAAGTTGGTCGCGGAGAAGCGGTTGCATCTAGTCCACCTCCTCATCAACTCATCCATCCATTCATCCACCACCGCCCACCTCCTCTCCGGCCATGGACCCCCCCAGGACTCGGTCGCGGTCTCGATCTGGCTTCTATCATTTCTCCATGAACGGCAGCGTTGGAGGCAACGACGGGGGCTTGATGAGCGCCAGCGGAGGAGGGGTGAGCTACCCACCGCCGAGTAACCCCGGCTGGGCGCCGCACCACGGAGGACGAAGCTACCAGGAGAGCCAGCAGCAGCAGCCGCTGCCGCCGCAGCAGCACGCCCAGGGGAGCTACCTGTCCGCGGGGGGGCAGCGCCACTCTGCACACGGAGCTCACAGACACCCAGGGGCAGGTAAGCAGGCTTTAGAATAACAGGGGCCCACATCCAGGGGGGTAGATGCATCATTACACACTCACACAGGATAACCCCCCTAAGGGATGCAGGCAGACCACTTGCAGCTTTATCAGGCTCTGAGGCATTTAAGTAAAAGGTTTAAGTGTTTTCACTGCCAGCTGACGCATAGAGGGGCCAGCTGTATGTTAAATGTTGTGGTGGAAGTTCAGCTGTGAAGGTTATACTGATCTGAGAGGTCAGAAAAATAAGGCCAAGTAGATTTCTGAAACCCATTGTTTTACTTTTACAAAGATTTGCTCCAGAACAAACAAATGTTAAAACAAATGGTGATAAAACTTGTTTCCCCCATAATTGTCATGTTTAGAGTTCTTACAGGCAACATAAATTAGATTTTTAAAATGTAGCATAAGAAATGCAAAAAGTCTCATATTAAAGTAAAAAAAATAAAAAAAATAAAACAAGTTTATATATTTTGATAAAAAAAATATTTTAACATGTTGTCAGTGGCAAGACCCAAACAAGGGTCTCTCATTATCTGGCACTTGCTGTATTTTGTCAAGTTTACTAAATGGATCTCCCCAAGTTAGTTTGTGGTCCCATTTATGCAGAAATTACAATAAAAAAATCTTAGTGAATAAAAGCTAAACACTTTGTGTTGCATCTAACATTTTCCATTTTAAGAAGATTTCAATATAATCAAAAATATTCCATTAATGTTTTTTTTTTAAGTTTACATCTACATTAACTTTCTTGTTCTGGGCTCCCAGATTTATATTCTTCTTAAATTGCAGTCTTGTTCCACACAAAATCATTGAGTACTTTAATTGACCCCCGTACTTCAGTACAAGAACCCTACTTGCATTATGTAGCTTTAAGGCTCCACTTGTGAAAGTAAGTCTGTTAGGTTCTCCTCGACACTTTCAGAAAAACAAAACAAGAAAATGTTTGCCCAAACATCGTGCTGCAAGTATAATGTTCATAATGTTCCTGCAAATTGACATCCTGGAACAGATGTTTCCCAAATGTCGCGTTAAAAGGTCCGAATCTGATTTCTGGATGATGTGAAATGTTTGGGGAAAACTATTGATCACTTTCATCAGATTCACAGTTCACAAGCAAATCAAATGACACCTGTTGCCCACTGTTGTTTGTTACTTTAAACTGCTCAAACCTTTGGTTTATTTAAAATTCAAGGAGCACTCTACTTTTAATAAAAGTAGAATATTAACTTAGACCTGGTTATTTTAATTATTTTTTAACCTTCAAGAAACAGAATTGCTTGTTTCTAATTATAGTCGATTTAGGTGCAATAGACACACGTCTAAGGAGAAAGTTGGCTATCTGGAGAGGCGTTTACAGACGCTCATGTTAGCTCTCATCTGTTTCCACATGACTTTTTAATAATTTAACCCATCATGTGTTTTCTTTGTACTTTCAATTAACTGTGTGTGGGTAAAACCTACTGCAGATTTCTTTTTCTGCTTCATGATCCAAGCGCTTGGCTTTGAACCGTAATTAATGACGTGTTATAGCCGGATTCTGCGATTCTTTTCACATTTTCCACACTGCTGGTCGAGTCTGGATTAAATGGTAGTTAAGTGTTTTCTTTTTAAGATGAAAGAATTAAAAAGCATGTACTTCTAAAAGTTGCGTTTTGGACTGAAAATCCATTTTTCCATTTATCAGATGAGAGACGAGTGCATTTCCCAGAGTTTTAGATGTCCCACAGAAAGCTCCCAGTCGACTCTAAATGCATGATGTTCTTAATACAGAGCCCTTCAAATCCTTGAAGCAGCCGTTCTAAACAATGAAATAATCTATTGAATGTCATTTTTTTAATCTCTTTTTCCCTTTCCTTAGATCGCTAACTGCTGTGACACCAGCTGACTTGAGTGTTACTCTGTGGAGTTTTTTAGTCTTTTGACCAAAAAGACTTTTTTGAGCAACTAATGCTGTTAAAGTTAGAGCCAACTGCCTTGAAGCTTTGAGTTGTCCTCAAATTGTCAGACTCAAATTGTCAGCCATAGCAGAGGAAAGTAAATGTTTTGAAAGGCACAAAAGTTAAGACAAAGTCTATGTTTTGTTCTGTGAAAACACAAACATTGACTACCATGTCAGATTTATCTTTTTTGACTGACAATAAAGTATTTATTCACAACAAAAATGAATAATATGAATGAAACAGATTTTAATATCAAGCAGCAACCACGATACCCTTATTTCTTTTTGCCCTGAGTTTCCACTTCAAGGTTCAGTGAGTTTTCCCTGCTGACCTCTGGAAAGTTGCTAGAGAAAACTTCTGCAACAGCAGACTGGATTTTATCAAAAAGGGGGGGAAAAAAAAAGCTCTGTGATGGATTAAAATTTAAGCTTTCGATAAAACTATGTCGTATTAGCAGCACTGTCCCCAAAAAGCCAAAATACAAAGAGTCGTTTTCTAATCTTGCAGGCCACAAGCAGGTTTCTGTTAGGGTCTTAAACATGCATGTTGTGAGCTCTCTCTAAGCAACTGTCTGCATATTATGAGTGCAAGCAAAGACTATTAATGCTTATGTGGTTGTGCTTTTTGGCATTTTGCATCCCTTGGCGTCAATTTGTGAAGTATAGGACAGAGCGTACTGGGTCTGGAGCATGTGGTTTCAGAGCGCAGCTTTAATAATCAATGTTGCATCCCACCCACATGGACTGATAACAGAACTACTTTTAATTGCAACGCCACATTACTGTAGATGAATTGCATCTCTAAAAACAGCGCTTCTATTAGTGGTTTAACATATAAAAGCTAGTCGCAGTAAGATCTTGCTCGGTTTTCGATCGTGTTTGTCTGGGAAGGGAGAAATGGTGTCAGTCTTCCCTAGCAACTATGCTTGAAGGAAACAGGGTCATGTAGGCTCGCCCGTCCATTCTGGCTTGACAACCCTTCTCCTTTTGCCCTTGGGATGAATCAGCATAACTAGACCTAGTTTTCCATAAAAATGGGTGTGTTGGACTCTGGACAGTTTGAGATGTAACAGAGGAACAAAATTGGCATGTTAGATATATAAAAGTGCAGTGCTGTAGTTGTCATGACCTACTGACAGTGTTTGAGCTGTCCTTATCTACAGAGGTTGTATGACTCGAGAGTGATGTCACAAAAACAAGAAAATCAAAGGGGTTTGTTTAACCCAAAAGATTTTTGGTTTAAGGTGAGCTTAGAAGCAGAAAGTAACAAAGGGATGAGTTTCTGCCCTATTTTTGGTGACGCATAACCTGTTTTTTTTTTTTTTTTTTTTTGTAAGCAAGAAAATGTTTATCAGTTTAAGGTCATGCTCAAATGTGTCCGTGCTCATGTTGCACCCACACTGCACGTCATATAAATAAATGAGAGAACCCTTTCCATAAATCTGGGTAATAGGTTCAGTGGTCATTTTCTTCTTTGTTATTATGGTGATAGTTTTATAAAATGTTATTGTCTGGGTAGAAGCAGGACTTTCAGGTTCTCTGAAATGAGAAAATAAAAATTTTCATATTTTTTTAATGTAGCTTTACAGCTCTTGTTCGTTGTTTTGGAAAACAAAGTAAATGTCATATAGATGCAATTTGGGGAAAAAAAAATACTAAAATCTAGAAGGTTATCTTGTATAAAAGAAGTTAAAGAATTGTTTTTGCTGCTTCAATATTTCTGAAGGGACCTTGTTTGCTGCTTATTGTGGAAAAATGCTGAATGTTGGGGCTTAGATGTGGTTAATAGTTTTGCTCAGGGTAGCTTATAGCCATTATATGAGCTTAAAATAATTATTTATAGTTATAGTTGTTATTATAGTGACAGTAGTTGTGGATAAAATGTTAGTTTTCAAGCTCTAGGTTAAAACTATGTTGTGATTGATTTGTTGTTGCTAATGTTTTGGCTTATTAAATGTCGCCCATAATCCACACAATTAAGAGTATGTTAAGATTTGCATCTATTTTCAATTTGCATCCTTGGTTTAGCTAGCCTGCAGTTGTAACCAAAACATATTTAGCTTACAGTGCTTAAACAAAGAAAGTCAACCTTGCAATTTGAACATCTGATATAAACAAATGAACGACTTATTTGCATAAGTAAATATTGTAGTTAGTTTTTGCCTGGTCTATTGTAGATGACACACTTTAACTTTAGTAATAAAGCTGTAGAGAGTTGTAACTGAAACATACAGAGATATTCCAGTGTGATGTGCTTTTTAATTGAGGCCTGTTTGTCTTTACAAGCTTTTTGTGCTGAAATAGAAGAATATGCTGCAAAGTTGTTCCGTGTTTTTTATTTGTTCTTTGCATCAGTAAATAGTTTTAAATAAAATCTGACTTTGTGAACTCAAAAATATAAATCTTTATCAGACATCTGTCCCCGTTGGCTGCAATGGGTTCGATTACCATATTGCTTGTCTTTTGGCATACATGATGACCAACCTTCTTTTTGTTTACTGTAGATATGTTGGCTAAGCCAGAGACGCTCACTGTCTTGTGATGTTGTTTTTCTCAGCTTTGTTTTTATCTGATGATTTATTTTTTTTAATTCTGTAATCTGCAGGAGGGTTGCTGCATTTTCATCCAGATAATGTGTGCAGTGATGATCGAGACAAAGTAAGCATCAAAGACCATTACTTCCTGTTGTCCCTGCTTTGCTCCTGGTTTGAATAGAATTTGTATTTCACTGTTTACTCAGTCCCATGCGTCCTTCCCTTTTTGTCTGCTCCCTTATTTATTCCCTCTTTTTTATGTGCAGATGGAGGACAGCCCAAGCCCCAAAAGGCAGCGTCTTTCCCAGCAGTCCATGTTGGACCTCGGCTCGGCTCCTCCCTCCACTCCTTCCTCTCCCATTCGGCCGTGGGAGCTGCCTCCGAGCCGAAGGCCGCACCCCCACTATCTGCCAGAGAGATGCCACACACCTGTCAGAAACCGCCGCAGGTATGCTTGTGTCAAAGTTCCCTTGCAAGTGCCATCTAATGATTAGAATAGTAAACAATAAAAAGAAGAACAAACACAAAAGGTTTGCATGCTGCAGACTTTCTCTTATGGTTCAGTTTTTGCACCAAGGGGAGGTTTTTATCACTTTGTTCTTCGTCAGACGTTGTGAAAAAAATACACAGTAAACATCAAGCCTTTAAATATAGACAGGTGTGATAAGAGATAAATAAAGAAGAAGATACACATGAATGAATGTATGATTAATACATGTTCGAATTATATAAGGTGCAAATCTGCACATAAAATGTGCCATAATTAAAAGCAACTGCAGATTTACAGTGAGGTTTTAGAATATGAGGAAAGCATGAAGAAAGTGCTAGTGATTTATTTATGGTATTATTTTTTTTGTTTATCTCAACCTAACCAAGATAACTGAATAAATTACAAAATAAATTATTTATTAAAGATACCTGTGGTATTTTTCTCTCCACACCATAGTGCCATTTGATCATGTAAACTGAATTAATGGCTCTTTGTTTCAGATAAGTCACATTCAACAGTCCAGCTTTGTTTAAGGATCTCTTGGTGTAAAAACTTTGTTGTGAAAATCATGTTTGGACCTTGTTCTGCTGTCATTATCCACATTTTTAATTAATTGGTTCAAATGAAGAGGAAATGAAAGCCCTGTGTGCCTTCTATGCAGATGTTTCATGGTCCAATTTATATTTGTATCTTTTCGTAAAAAATTTGTCACATTAGTTGGATATTACTAATGTAATGTTAAATATCCAATAGCACCTTCATAGTTCTTCAGTCATTCCACATTCTGTCACATAACGACTACCAACCTAAATGTATTTTGAGATATTATGTTAGTCTCACACAAAGAAGTGCACAACAATAAAATTTGCTGCAGATTTTAGTTCGGGATATCATAGCAAACAACTTGAAAGTATTTTTGGTAGCATTTTATGTGATGGACCAACATCCATTAGAGAAGCCTGTTAATTGATGTGAAGATGAATGGCGCAAAATACAAGGCACCTCTAGTAGAGAAGCTGGTAGACTGTAAAATACTGACATCTAGAATGAACATCTGTCGGTCTGTATGTGTATGAAACAACATACATTGGCACACAGAGACCAAAAATGTCAATTATATTTAATTAAATGATGAGTTCATATTTATGAACAGTATCAGGAAAAACCTGATACTGCTAGGTATTCTGTTGAGGTTTTAAAAACATCAATGTTTTGGAGATGGATATTGTTACAGAATCTGTTGTCTGACATTTTGAAGCAGCTTGGAGGGTTACAGTTCTTGTAGGCTAAAGTTTAAATCTAGTGTTTGTGTGCACTACAATAACATTACAGCTACAATAAACATCCTGACATCTCAAACACAGGCAAAGATGTCAAGAGGATGTTGAGTTTTGTAGGAAGAAACTATGTTTGAAAAAGACAAACGGAAGAGATAAATTTGTAATTTTTTAGAAGTTCACCTGTGCACATATTTTCAGATGTAAGTTGAAGGATTGAAAAAAAATTGGGAATTGCTTGAACAAAAACTTGCATTGAAAAAATGATGCAATTTTCTTTATAATTTTTATCATTGAGTTTTCAGACTATTTTATATTAATGTCCAGATTTTGACATTCTACCTTATAGCACAACAAAGTTTTATAGCTGCTTTCTGTTTTTAATTTTACATTTGTTTAACCCTAATCAACCTAAAGTGTTTCTCCCTAAATATTCCAGGTTTAGCCAGAAATTCAAGTTAAACCATTGTTTTGTAGAGGCTCCTTTTGCCTCTTCTTTAGTTTTTCCTGCTGTGTTTCTCTCCAGTCCTCCAATGAGACGTCAGCGTGGCCGGCGAGACCGTCTGACCCGCCACCACCACCACTATAATGGCAACAACAATCACCACCACCATCACCACCCAAACAGCCACCACCATCACCACCATCTTCACTCCCACCACGGCCCGTCGCCGGGACATCAGGACGAAAACTACCGCCACCCAGCTCCTCCTCCTCAGGGTTACCCACCCTACAGCCAGCAACCCCCCCGAGGGCTGGGCCCCGGCCCCGAAGACCGTCCAGGTTACCATCCCCCCAACCCCTCCCCGAGGCCCCTGCACCAGTCACCGAACCTGTCGCCCAGGCTGCTGCACCCTGGAGCCCATCCGCAGCACCCACACCCCCACCCGTCCCAGCAACAGAGCAGTGGGGTCCTAGACCTCCAGGAACAGGTGGGTTTAAGGGGAATCAAGCAGATTCAATTGATTTTATAAAGGTGCAGAAAAATGCAAAGAGAAGATTAAAATAAAAATAACTAAAGATCAGAAGCCAGACCTGCTTTTTACAGTGCAACAAATGTCTGTCTAGATTTGCAGCAATCCAGGTTAAGTTGATCCAAATTTTCTTAGCATTTGTCTGCTTGCTTTTAAATTGGGTATGTTGGAGATTTTTTGAAGATTATTCACCACATATAGCAAATACTTCAGAACTGAAAAAGACTTTTTGATGTGAGACATCGTCTAGAACCATGGAAACTGTTTTTTTAAGCGAACACTTGGTTAGTTGGGCTTGTCTTCTGGCATATTTGTATTTTTAATAGGTGTATAAACTAAAGTTAATATACGTTTTCTCTAAAAGAAAGGATCTTGCCCTGTGTAACAATTGCAGATGCTTGATTGGTAATTTGCAGGTCAAATAAAAAAATCATAATGAGTCAAAACTAAGAACTGCCAACATTTAAAATCTGATTTTCCTTGAACCTTTAAGAAAAATCTGATACAGTTTAGGGACATTTGCTTTAATGCATCTTAAAATACAGAAAAAGAAAAAAAAAAATCCTTCATTTTTGTTTGGATCCAGTACCACTAACTCAAAGAACCAGCAGCATTTTCCTAAATTGTATTTTTTTTAGTCTTTATTAGGAAAAACTAAATGTAAGCAAACAAAAATCAAAATGTCCTAAAGTTTCTAAATTGGCTTAAATTTAGAGATTTTGGCAAAACTTAAAAACTTAAATCCTCACTTTTTTTTTTTTTTTTTCTTTAACATTTCTGCAGAAATCCAAGTACATTTCAAAGTGTTCATCGCAAACTGATGAATGCTCTGAAAGAAAGACGATCAAAGCTGCAGCTCAGCTCTGTTTTCCACTTTAAATAATATCGCAGTAGGAGCAACAAACGGGAGTGCTTTGCTTGTTGGCAGGCGTTGTTGTGGGCTTCTCAGCTTTTAATCACTGTCTGTCCCCAAAGTTTTTACATTTTCTGTTTGGTTTCAGGGTTCGGTTCCGGTATCATACCCGGTCTCCCCTCCCGGTGTGCCGCCCGGCCTGCCGCCTCGCTCTGCCCCGCAGCAGATCCCAGCATGCTCTGTGGTTTTTAGCGGGCAGCACTATCCCGTCTGCAGCGTCCCTCCTCCTGTAAGTGTTTGTTTTAAGTCATTTTAGTTCAACATTTTCTCAAGCAAATATTTTCTCCACATGACATTTTTGACATTCTTCAGTGAACATTCTTCACTAAGTGAAAAACGTCTTTTCATATCTATGTCAGGTTCTTCAGACTTGTTCCGTTCAGCATTTGCCTATGCCCTACCCGTTCCCCTCGTTGCTGTCCAGTGACCCGACCTTCCTGATCCCCCCTCCTCACCTTGCCCACCCTCCAACGCATCTCTCCCACCACCCGCCTCACTTGCCACAGCCTGCGCAGTTTGGACCTTATCCGGCGCAGCAGGCTCGATCGGTGAGTAAGTCGATCAGTCGACAGGCCAAAGTAATCTTTGTTCACATCTTTTGTGAAAACATTTGGTAATTGCCAAAAGCTATTTGTGTCAAAGTCTAAATACAAAACAATGACTGTCTTTATAAGTTACATGAGAGAGATTTAAGCCCTGTGATGTCAAATGTGGCTGTTTGGTTGGAAAAACAAAATCTGTAAATTTAAAAACTTTTTGAAGCTTTATCTATTAGGGACATTTCTACTCATTGCTTGAACATTAACAAAAAGCAGTAAGGCTGTTCCTTACTGTGTGAACAAAAATACGATCATTTAAACTTCTAATTTATTAACAATTTGCAGTTGTGTAAATGAACAAGGAGCAAAATGGATAAAGACTTGCATTCCAGAGTCTTGTCTGATAAAATTGATGAAGATTATTCAATATGAATTTTGCTGATGCTGGTTGTTGCAGAGGCAGATAGTCTTTCTCTTTTTTTTCACACTTGCTGCCACTCATGCTTGACAAATTTTGCTGGTTGTGTTTTGTAATCACAATTACTATGTGGGAAGGTTATATGTGATAGTGTCTAAAAAGACATTTGCTTAAATTAGCCCTTAATTTTGAAAGTTGGAGAGTTGTTTGTTAATCCAGTCAGTTTCTTTCTAAAGGTTATATTATTGTTTCTAGACCCAAATTATTTTGTTTATATTTCTTTTGTCAGATTTAAAAAATATAGTAAAATAATTTTGCAGCTTTTTTATACTACTTTCCAATATTTTTGTTTGCAGATTTTTAATTGTTTTGAATTTATTTTCTGTGAAAGTTAGATAAGTGAAATGACTGTTAAAAATGCTTTTATGTAATAAAGTTTTGTCCTCTGCAGCCTTTACAGAGGATAGAGAACGACGTGGAGCTGCTGGGGGAGCATCTTTCTCTGGGTGCTGGGCTCCACTACTCCCCCGCTGCACACCCAGCCCTCACCCCGCACTCGACGCCTCTCCACTTCCTCTCCCACGAGCCCCTGCCACAGGAGTTCTTTGGAGTGGTGAGCCTTGAAAAATAGATGCATTTTAAAGCTGAATATTTCTTCTTTCTGTGTGAATTAACTCCGACATGTGTCTCATTTATCTTCCCTGAAGTCTTATCCAAACTTCATTCCTCGGCGTCTCCCAGGACGGCGGTACCGTTCGCAACAGCTTCCACCTTCGCCTTATCACCCCAGCCTCCTGCCTTACTTCCTGTAAGTTCACTGGGGAAGCTTGCCAACCTAAAAAAGCAAAAATAATTACAGTTTCATAATTTTGTCCTGATGACTTTTTAATTGATTTCTCTTTGCACAGATCAATGCTGCCAGTCCAGCCCACGGGTCCTGCAATCAGCCTGGAGCTGGATGTAGATGACGGAGAAGTGGAGAACTATGAGGTTTGCTTTATGCCATTGTTATTAATATTTCTTGTTGCCAGGTGCAGACTTTTCACTCTTTCGTTGTTGCTGATGCTTTCCCCAAAGGCCCTCCTGAATCTTGCGGAGCGCCTGGGAGAGGCCAAACTCCGCGGACTGACCAAGGGGGACATTGAACAACTCCCTTCCTATCGATTCAACCCAAATAACCATCAGTCTGAGCAAACACTGTGAGCACTGCCCTTTCAAAGCACATTCACATGCTGATAAGAGCCAAATATTGTTGTCTTTTGTGTTACAGACTGCAGTTTATAAGTGATGGCTTTAATCTCCATGTTTTGTGTGTTTCTCTAAACCAGAAGCATCTAGAAGTTCTCCATACTTGGTCTGATTTTGTTACTTTAAGATGACTATAGATATCTGTCTGCTGTTAGAATAATGTCACCTAAACAGACAAGGTCTCTTCAGAATAATGTTTAAGCCTCTTAAATTTCTGCATGTTTGCACAGTAGGATTTGTGTGTTGCAGAACTGTACTCTAACACAATTCTGGTTACAGGTGTGTGGTATGTATGAGTGATTTTGAGTCCCGTCAACTGCTGCGAGTCCTTCCCTGCAGTCACGAGTTCCATGGAAAGTGTGTCGACAAGTGGCTGAGGGTGAGTTGGTACCCCCTGAGTCCAGGAGGAACTCTAAACCTTTGTCTTTATTGATAATCATCACTTGTATAAATGTGCATGATTCAGGTTATTAGAAAATTAGGTTTTTAAAAAACCCCCGATTCAGTCGAGAGGTGAGCTTACTGAAAAGTATGTCCATGTACTGTACAGTATGTATCAAGACTTGGTTGTGGCTCTTTTTACTTGAATGACTTCAACATTTCAGCGAGGCATGGGTGTTTTCAGGCTGAGCCTCTGAAGTGTTCAGGAAGTATTGGTTTAATAAGCCTTCAGTTAATCTGTATTTTTGGTTCTGGTGTCTGTCATCTTTGGGGGTAAAGTTCAGGGTAATTAAAGTAACTATTGATACCTTTTGCAATGTGGGCAGGTTCCTGCTGGAAAGTGAAATCAGCATCTCAATGAAGCTTGTTACCAGATGGAGACATTGAGTTCTCTTTCATGTTATAGATTTATTGAAAAGAGTAGTAAAAGGTAAACTCAAACAGATGTCATGTCATCATTGGCTGTGGAAACTTCACATTGGACCTAAAAAAAAAAATAGAAGCTGTACCTCTCAACCTTTTCTAGGCTGTAATTATCTCTTGTGTTGCTTTTTCTACCAGAATGATTTTCTTCTCTTCAACTTTCCATTAATGTTCTTTTATTCAGAGCTCTGTAGCTGTTACAGCGATTACGTTTAAGGTCAGAAACTGTCTGCTGAACGCCTGACAGGTCATCTATCTTCCCCATGATTGTGTACTATAGATCATAATATAGCTACAACATGCAATTCCTGTCTTGTTACATTTATCTTCATGAAATCATAATTTGGGCTGTGTCAAATGAATCTGTAACTTTTAGCTAATATTTTAATTTCTTCTGAGACATTTTAATTTGTCAGAGAATTTTTGCGTCTTTATTTTTTATTTTTTTTTCAATTTGGTTCAGTGTTGCTGCTGAGAACACTGTTGCTTATATGCAATGTCTCCTCTGTTTGTCTTCAGGCCAACCGGACGTGTCCGATCTGTCGAGCCGACGCCTCCGAGGTCCAGAGAGACTCAGAGTGACCACAGGAGGGAGCCATACGCTTCCTGCTGTTGGTCTAACGCATCTAGCACTGCCTGCTCCTGATAAATTGATGCACAACTGCGTTCTCTCACACACACACACAGACGCATGCAGCGTTACCTTACATGTTGGTGGAGCACTTTATTCCCCATAGTTGTTTCTTTTTTTGTTTAAAATATTGCATCATACATGTTTTCTTTAGTCCGATAACTTGTCACACTCCTTTCGATACATGCACACAGGTCCTCACGTTTAAGTGAATGACCCACCTTCCTGCAGTACTGTGTGTATGTGTGCGTACATGTGTATGCACCACAACTGTGCATACATTGGTCAGCTCTGTATTGCAGGGCTTCGGTACATGACTGTGTTGTCAGTGTGTTTGTGTGTGTGTAGGTGTGGGATGGATTTTAGGGATCCTGGAGCATGCATGAATTGTTCTTCTGTATTGGACAAAAGTAATGATTTTTTATATTTCTTTTGCTCTTATGATTGACTTTTCTTCCTGTTTTTATATGTTTATGCACTGTCTGTATGCATACTCAGTGTGTATGTATGTTAGACTTTTCTCTAGTTTGACACTAAGGGTCCATGCTGCCACTGTATTTCTCAGTTGCCCGTTTGAAATATTATTATTATTATTATTATTATTATTATTATTATTAGCAGTATAAATGGTTGTTTTCTTGCCTGAAAGTTACCTCATCATTCCGTTCTAATTATAAATGCTTCATAGCATCACTTTGACATTTAACAAATATATTTTCCTTTCTTTTCAAAGAAAACGTTTGTTTGTGGTTTTGCAGTGGCACATGTTACATATATCTATATATATACTGTAAAAACGAATATCTATATACCAAATAAAAGGCTTGATATGAACTTTTTAAATATTGTATTTTGTAATAATTGCTTATAAGTAAAGATTGAGAATTAGAGTGAGGAAAAAAAGATGCGGTTTTGTTGGGCTAGTTGTCTTGATATATATAAACCTGAAGCTTATGCTGCCTTCAAGTTGTACTCGGAATTTGGATATTCTGACTTCCTAGTCGAAAGAATCAACTGGTATGCTAATCAAAGTCGGATTTACACTATGGCTGCTTCTCACATCAACATTACTAAGATGTAGCAATGTTATTTTACTAGACTCATACAACTGTGAGTCTAAAATCAAATGTTACATTTAACGCCTGCCTGCAACTATTAACTAAAATTAAAAGTGGTGTTTGCTTATGAAATTTAAAGCTTAAAATGATGCTTGTAAAAGATACTGCAAACGATGTAAGTGGTCGTGGCCATTTTGAAATCCCGACTTACTTCAGTCCTGAGGTAAGTTCTGAGGTTACTGGAACGCAGTATCAGAGCGGACAGATTTTATTCGCTGCAATAGCCTTATTGACCACTAGATATTGCCACTGTTCTGCATTTACCAACTTAGATCATATTTTTGCTCAAGAGAGAAAATTGGCAAGTAATGAGTAAAATGATGAAAAATATCAAGAACAGTAATGAGGTTTTTATTATTAACACAGTTGTAGAAACATTTAGCAGTTGTAACTCAGTGACTTTGTTCTGTTTGACTATAAGTTGCATTGTTTTGAAGGACTCATAGCTCTTTTAACAAGATTGCAGCAATGTACAAAGGTTTCTTAATATCCCACCACATTTTACTAATTTAGCCGAGGTCTAAACTTATTTTGTTATTGAGTTTGTGCACAGATGAGTCGTCCACCACGTTTCCNTGTCCTGTGCCTTCTGCTGATGAACAGCATTTGTGTTACTGTACAAACCTATGAAATGTATGTTGAAATTCAAAGGCCAGGTGTCACCTCTAGGCTTTCATGCGCAAATGGCCTCATTTTCACAAGTGTCTTGCCTGGGGCTGATTGAGGCACACAAAACACAAATGTCACTTTACTTACAAGGGCACACCATACAGAAAACGGCAGGAAAGAAGTATTATCATATAATCTATTTTTGGATGCATGTAATTTTTGGTGTCGCAATTATGATTTTGCATTAGAACCACACATATATTGGATTCAGCGGTCAAGATCTAGAAAAGATGGACATATTCAACTTAGTAAAGCATGCTGAGATTATTTTGTTTGCACACAAATATTGAGGTTATTAATCATTATTTTGTATTTTAAGCCTACATCTGAATGTTGTGTATTTTTCTCACCACTATTGAAGCAAGTCTCAAAGTGACACTGAAAACTCTTGCTGTCAGGTCTGATACCTAAGTTCTTGGTTGTGCCATAACATTTTGGTGTTTGCATAGAAGACTGTTCACATATTCATGAAAGATGTAGACATTGGTATAAATCCCAAAGGTCAAGTTGGGACACTGTTAAATCATGTGTTGCCGCCATACAGAGCAAACTGATAACTTCCGGCTGGTTCTGTTTTTGTGTTTTGATTACCTCTGCGGCTACCAATCTGTGCTGCCCTGGGGAGAAAGCCATTTCAGTCGGTAAAATAATTCGCAATACAGAACATAGTGAGCAGTATCTTAATCTTTGCCAATTTATTTTACATTGAACATGGACCTTTAGGACTAGGGAACTGTTCAGATCATTTGAGTACCTTTTAATTGTCACCACTGCTTCACTAAATTTGGCTGAAAAATTCCACAGCATGAATCTTACATCCCTTGTATGCCGCATGTGACAATGCTGCTACACGACTGCTTCTCAAACATAACCAAAAACATTTACTAAATCTGATGCAAAACAATGCAAACACTCAATGTGCCCTGATAAAGATTCCCCTTCATTCGAATGCAACATGGCTGAACACGAATGCATCCTTTCTGATTCATTAAAGCAAAAATCATTAGCAGAAGGTCTTTACTTAAACATTGAAGAAAAAAGCGACCTCACACAGGCCTCATACAGCTAAACTCTGTCAATTTGACCTCCTTAATTTCAACACAACTGCAGGGTTTAAACCAAAAGCACAAAAAAGGGATGAACACACCATATTTGAAAGAAGTGACAGGATTTTATGCTTCGCAAAAGTTGCTTCACTTTCTGATGCTTAAAACTTGGTGCCAACATGCATGGCATGAAAAGCAACACTGTGACAGCAGCTCTAAATTTAAAATTTTTGTTTAATGGAATGAGAAGCCTCTTTTTCCTGACCTGATGAGTCACTTTCTTTTTTTTTTTTTTTTTTTAATTCCACCCGACTTCTAGCTTTTAGTCCCCAGTTTTCTTTTACTAATGCATCCCCAGCACACCCTGATCTTCTGCTCCATCACCTCATTTCCTGTTTTTGCTCTTTCTCCTCAAACGCCTCTTTCTTTCCATGTAGTGACCTCCTTGCTCTCTTCTTGTCTTTTTACGTATGCATCCTCCCTTTCAGCCTCCTCCTCTGCCTTTTTGCTTCAGCCGTGATCACCACCCACTCCTTTAACCTGCTTCCGCTGCACTGAAGTGGAAGTGATGGGGGATTTCTGTCTGGAACTGGCGGCCCAGATATTTCCGGGAACAGACGCAGCTTGCCATATCTTACCCATGTTTTACCCAGACATAATATTATATTTCTTACTGAGGTTGTTCAAAGTTGCCCAACTTTAACAGAAGAAATTAGCCAATGCTGTTGCTAAAGTGATTCAACTCGATCCAATATTTATTTGAACAATTTAATGCAATTGTGAAGGTAAAACCTTGGAATATCTATAAAGTGCAGGAATCCATTTTACACAGTCTGGATTACATTCCCCATATTTGTTACAGCTATAAAACATTTTAAAGAGCATCACATCTGATTTCCTCATGGACTGCTTCGCCTATTATTTATTTATTTTCCACAGCTGAGCTTTAGCACCCGAGAGGAGTCCCAGTGGTGAAAGTTCTGGTTTGAATGTTCTGTTTGGTTGGTTGGTCTCACTCTGGGTGCTTGTGTGTGTGTGTGTGTCCATGTCTTGAGGCTTTGCTCCAACGACCGATGTGTTTCAGACAGCTTGTCTAGCAGTGACAGAGAACAAGATCAGTTTTCCCATTTGTGTCTTTCAATATCAGATTAGAAAGAGGGAGAGAGGGCATCACATTGGACAATTATGTAACCAATGAACGCAGTCATTCTTCAGAAAGCCTTTATTCTGATAACATGTGCAAACATTTTCTGTCATCAGCTCAATGGCTATTTTTTCAGAGCATTGAATCATTGTCTGACATTATGTTGTTAGTAGTGTTCAAAAGAAGTGATAGCTTTGTGTTTTCTATATTCAGAGATCCTCGATATTCTTCAGATATTCCAAAATTAACTACTGAATATTAAATTAAAAGCATCCACATTGAAATTGTCAGAGTTTGCTGTGTTTTCAGGCCAATTTTTAAATTATAAACACAAAAGTTCACGCTACACATAAAGCCGATATCTCAATAGTTAACAGCCACTAAAACGGAAACAGCACAGGCTGTAAGGATGGAAAGATTGAAAAACAATGGAAAGATGGATGGATAAAGTATGTCTGAATACACAGATGGATGAAAGGAAAAAAGGACAAATGACTGTGTAGATAAATGGATAGATGTAAACAGGGTTAGATGAATGCATAGGCACAGAGAAGAACAAATAGAAAAACTAATGAATGGAAGGACATGGTGCACAAATACATGGAAGAATAAATAATTGAGAGGATGAATTAATAGGTCGATAAATTGACACATGTAAAAATGGATAGATGGAAGAATAATGAGTGGATAGATTGAGGACAAAACTGATATATATTTTATATATGCTTTATATATTTCATCAAAGAGATGGTTAAATTTTCCTACAGTCTCCTCTCTTTCTTGTACTCAACTTTTATTGTGTATAAAGAAAAAAAAAGAGAGAAAAACTCTGCTTGTGTGCGAGTGGGAGAGCATGTGTGTAGTGTGCAGAGTGTCCCAGGCTGACAGGGTACACGACTTCTCCATCCTGCTGTTATATAAAAGGAAAGTGAGGGCATCAAGCTCTGCCTGCCTTACGTTTACTCACACATAATAGGGTGTGTACTGGCACACTGTGTGTTTGCCTTTCTCAAAACCTCTTTTTTTTTTGTAAAAGTCTCCACTATCAGCAGGGTAAGGCTTTGAAATGAACACATCAGCAGGGCGTGGCATGTCAGGTCATTCCCTGTCTGTCTGTCTCTGAGTGAAGCCTGCATGTTTTTTATTTCATAGGGGTCCCTCTCTCTGAGGTGGATGGCTGCTGGCCATGCTGTCATCTTTTTTGGGTTGTCAGAGGACTTCATCCTATGACTTTACTTAAAGAGCTGCAACATATTTTTTGAGCAGCCACTGAGAAAAAGAAAACATTACTGGAAGATTGCAGTCACTGTCGCTCGTGGAGCATGAGGTGTGTCTCAGACAGGTGGAAGAAGTATGTGTGGAGTGGAAACGTTGCGGTGCTTGCTTCCCTATGTGGGAAAGCAGAATTGGGAAAAGCTTTGAATCTAACAATGCAATCCTTTCTGTTCCTGATATGCTACATTAACACATCGTGTGCTGCACGATACACAGCGGGAACATGGACAGCAGGGGCCTCTGGTCTTCTTCCCAGTCTGATGGATAATTCTCTCTCCAGGGAGCTGGTGTGAACCACAGAGAGATGAACAAAGTTCATTAAGTCATCTGATAAGATAAAAACCCCGACTGTTGCTGTCCTTTAGAGTGAAAAACACAAACAAAAGCTCATTTCCATTTCTGAGCAACCAGCATGCATTATGTATGGATGCATTTTGAATAAATGCATTGATTAGAAAGTTTAAATGAGAAAATAAACTTAGAAAATGTTTTTGTTTGTTGTTATATTTAAAATACTTGGATCAAGTGTGAATTTGTTATTTTAACTTATTTCTTATTGTCTTTGCATGTGTCTTTTCTTAATTAAGTAATCAAAAGAAAAAAAGAGCACACCGCTTTTTTTTTTTTTTTTTTTAAACTCTGATCTTTTGCACGCTGCATGGCTTCATCAATGTCTCCTGCTCAGATGTGAAGGGGTGAGTTAAAAACACCATCACTGACAAAGCAATGAAACTGGTGATTTTTGTGATTTTTTAAAATGAAGTTTGATTAAAAATAAATCTTGAAAATCAAAATCAAATCAAATCAAATTTTATTTGTATAGCACATTTCAGCAGTAAGGCATTTCAAAGTGCTTTGCATCATAACAAACACAGAAACACAAAGTCATGCAACATAGAATCAACAATCAACACATTACATTAAGTCAAGTTCCATCATTACATTTGTAATTGATTACGTTTCACATACAATTCCAAACAGGTGGGTTTTTAGTCGAGATTTAAAGGAACTCAGTGTTTCAGCTGTTTTACAGTTTTCTGGAAGTTTGTTCCAAATTTCTGGTGCTGATATATCAGGTGCAAAATCACAAAAAATATTCCAGATTAAGAAATGCAATGGCAGTTCTAACTTTTACATTTTGAAAGCAATCATTACTTTTCCTAGGTTTTTTTCTTTTGGTTGGTTATGATTTATAGTCTTTTTCAATCCATCATTGAAAAAGGTGAGTGCAACATGTAATACCATGTTACATTTTTGTGCTAGGGTTTATATTTGCTCAGACTATCATGTCACATCAGGGCACGAACATCAAATGTATCTCTTTGCTGAGGTGATGAAAACAGAAAAATATTGTCTTTTTGAAGGAGGGTTGAGAGAACGGTCAAAGCCAGGTAAGTAAGTTAGTCTGTGAAGGCGACAAAGACAACATTCACAGATGGATGTCTGGAAGGAAAAGGCTAAAGCTGCTGGCTTTAAAAACAAGTTACGTAGCTTTTAGAGCACACTGCCTTTTTCTTCTCAAAGCTAAAATCAGTTCATAAATCTTTTTCTAATTTTATTTTACACTAAAATCTTACTCCTAAACGTTACTCTTGCTCTCTCAAAACATACATTAGGCTCAGAGGGATCTCTTTCTTTGTGTGTGTGGGACTTGTGTACTTCTGTTTTGTGTGCAGTCTTTTCAGTGACTGTCTAACTGTGGCTGTGGATAATTTTTATCCTAAACATGACCCTAACATTAGTTTAATCAAGGATATTATTTGGTACAATATTCTTTATAAAAAAATCTGCAAACACAGATTTTACCCACCCTACTTTCGTAGATCATCCTACGACTTTACTTAAAGAGCTGCAACATATTTTTTGAGCAGCCACTGAGAAAAAGAAAACATTACTGGAAGATTGCAGTTATGTTTACAGTAAGATTTGGATTTTTCTTGTCCCTTTAGTTTCTGTTCTCTAAATCGATGTTTGGTTTATTGACTTAAAGTGAATCTCAGCAGATGTCTGCTGCTAATAAAATACCTTACATTATGTGTATTTGTGTAAGTGACAAGTATTTGAAATATAGATCTGATTATTTTTGAATGAGTATTATAAAACTTCCCAGGCAATTATGGGGGTTATTAGCTGGGATAAAGAGCAGGATTTATCCAGCAGATGATGAAAAATCTGTTTCTCTGGAACTTCCCACAAAATAATCATCTTCTCGGAGATTTGCTGCTTTACTGTACTGCTATAGGAGAGATATTAAACAAAAATACAGTAAGATTTGTAGTTCTAGTGTGATAATGTGAAACGCTTCAATGCATGGTAATGCGAATAACAACCACCAAGCCAAAAAGTGGTCAAGTTCATCAATTCATCTGTACATAAAATTGGTTCAATTGTGCATCTTCTCTTGACCCTTTCTTGACCCGTAGTCTTGTTCTACTTCCCTTAGGCATTTGTTCATGACTGTTGTATATTTAGTTGTATCCAATGAACCAACTGGCTCTTTGAAAGTTTTGCCTGATGTTTTTTTTCTGTCTTCTGTATGTTTTTTTTTGCCCTTTTTTGAGAGTAAATCTACACATTACTTTTGCTTGTAAGGTTAAACAAATTTAAATCCACTTCAAATTCTGCAGCTATTTGGTCTTTAAATAATACACTCTTCTACTTCAGATGGAATATGTTGGAGCTTTTATGCTGCTGGAAAATGTAAGCTTGATTGAGTGAAGAAAGCATTATTATAAAAGACTGATCTTATTTTGGATAATTTATTCATGTTAATCCAACAGCCCTCAAAATCTGCTTCGTACAGCTGCTCTGCTGGTTTTCAGCTGGGACGGCTGCAGCAACCTTTCGTGCTCTAGCTCAGAACTCTTCCATCGGGCTTGTGTTCAGTAGCACATTTCATGATCTGCCCCAGATAATCACGACTTATATCGTTTTTCATGCGGTAGTGCAAAGCTGGTCAAGCACACAAAAGCTGAAGTGATGCAGCTGCACGAAAGCCCTACCAACTCTACTTGTAGAAATCGTTGCACTGGAGGGAAAGGAAACGACACTGCTTCAAGAATAATTTTGAGTCATTCATCTTGTGTTTAATTCATTACGCATGAGTCGGTAGCCAAGCAGTAGAGAGCGATCCCTGGATGTGGCGTGAAGACGCATCAGAAACAACTGCAGAGGAGGGAAAATAGTATGGAGCATTTTATTATTCATGAGTGTTTCTGCTCATGTAAGAGTCCATTGGGATCCAAAAATTGTAAAACCACACCTGCATGTCAACTCAGCTGTGTATATGAATATTTCCTCTCCAAATAATGTGGAAACAAACATGCTAACACTATGAACTTCCACACAAATGACAGTGACCTAATTAACTGTAATTTGCCACATTCATTTTATTAAAATAGAGTCAAACAAAATAAACCGCTGCAGGCCTCATTTGTTTTATCTTAGCTCAGAGTTCAGCAAAAACCAAACTGTTTAAGATTGGCATAAATGGGATACAGCAGACCAGAAATAATGCAGAGCCTTGTCTAATGTTTTCCAAAAACATATTGATAACCCCCAGAGTGTTTCAGAAATTTGTTGGGGAACAAATAAAACAAAAATAGAACATTTTGGAATGTGTAAGTCTGTTTACATCAGGCTCAAAATTAAGGCAGCATTTTAGAAAAATAAACATCATGCAGCTGTCAAACAGGTGAAGGTCCAGAACCGCTTTGCTACTTCAGACCCCGCAAGGCTTGAAATAGATGATGGAACCATAACTTCTGCTCACCACCAGAAAATCCTGACGGAGGATGTCGGACCATCACTTTGTGGCTTGCAGTTCACCCTTAGGCTGTGAAGCAGGATGATGGTTGCCAGTTGTTGCATCACTTGATGGAAGTTGTTGCTGCCAAAGTTTTAGTTTTAGAGGAGAAATACTTCATCACATTCGTCAAGATTGGATCGAATAGTTTTCTTTTGCGTGGAGAAATGAATTCATAATTTTAAAACTGCATTGTGTGCTTACTTAAGTTATCTGTAGCTGGTCTGAAAATGTGTTTGACAAACTAAAAGCACTGTACGTGCATTCAAAAAGATGACAAGATGAGAGAAGAGGATGTCCTAGTGTACAGATACTGTCCCAGTGGAACAAGACAATGTCCCACTGTGACAGGTCACCAGACTGGAATTTTAAACCCCCCATCTCCTTCTGTCAGATGAAGAGACTAATGTGTCCATGTGATATGAATTTATGACAACATTAATGCAGGAGGGGAATTGGTCACTTCACCAGGGCGCCATGTCGTCCAGAGGGAGAGAAGCATCAGATGAGGCTGGGGACAATTTCTACCCTCCAAGAAGCCATTACAACCTGAAAAGCTCCTGCTGACCAAGGTCTGCATGGAGAAACCAGAATTTCAGGACTAACCAAACTAACCATCATTTGTTGAACCAGCCACATCAGTCACCCATCCAGGACCAGATCACAACACATATTTACGTGTCCTGCTCTTTTCAAAATCCCTTATCCAATGAGTCAGTTTCCTTAGCAGTCATATTTGATATGAAAAAGTCCAGTTTCAGTAAGAACAAAACAAGAGCTCAGATTTTATCATTATACTCCAGGCTTGTGTGTTTGGTGTCTGGCTTTTCAGCTGACCTCCCACTGAGCTCCGAGAAGCCCTGATTAAATCTCTCTTTCTCTTCTCTGCTTTTAGGACGCAGAGATAATGCTCATTAGGAGAGACAGCCAGGGACTTTGGAAGGCTAATGCTTGCATGTTGCTTAGGTGTGGCTGAAACAGGGTGTGATGGCAGGACAATAGAGTCAGACTGAAACTGGAGCTCTGACTATTTTGTGGAAGATCTATTCATGAAAGCATAAAATGTCTTTTTAAATGAATATTTTATATTAGATCAAAGTGTGTTTGACATTTCCTGTACTACTGTATTACATGAGATTTGTTCAAAGATATTATTCAAAAATTTCTCTTGCTGTGGAAAATTATTTCACTTAGATTAGAAGATTGATAATTCTACACTTGAAAGATGAGATATAGATGAATTAACAAGGGTCTGCCTTAAATATGATCAAGAGTGCTTTAAAGCTGGCTGACAGCATTTTATTTTTTGTACAGAAGATGATACTTCCATTCTGTGCTTCAGATAAACTGATTCCTTTAATTTCAACTGCAACAAATTGCATGATCTCAATAAATTAAGAAAGAACGAACAATATTGGTCTCAACAGTGCAGCTTGAAATTCTGATCTTTTTTGTTTCATTTTTTTATAGCAGTTCACAGTCATTAGAAATCCAAGAGTAGCACAGATTCAGAACTGGACAACAATGTGTTGTCCAGCCCAGATGTAGATAACAAAGCATTTTTCCTGAAGCAAAGAGGCGGACTTAGTTTAATTAACATTTTGCTCATAATTAATTAATTATGGCACTTTTTATGGCTTTAACAACAAATCAACTCTCAAGGCATCACTTTCAATTAAAAAAAAAATTATCCAGATTAGCTTGGTTTCAGTTAATTTTAAGGATTAAGGGTCATCCTCAGGAAACTTTAATAGCTTCCTATTTGTTGTCACACTTTGAAACTGTGGATCAGGTGAGCAGAAAGTGAAACCGAGGCAGCCAAGACGATGAGCGAGTGATTTAATCCTCTATTTCGATAACTGAGACCACGACCCTCTTACTTCTAGCAAGTATTTTCTATTAAACAAAACTCGCGTCGGTGAGAGGAAACCGGGCAGGACTCGGATTTCCACAGCGTGGCTTCCTCTGCGCGCAATCACAGCTGCTGGACCGGCGGTGGAGTCGGTGCGCTCTTGCAGAAGACATCCAACCTCCTCTTCTCCCGGCTCAGTCTGCAGCCTGTGTTCCTCTCCATCCTCTAGATGCCTCCGAGCTTCATCAACTATCGGCTTGCAGCCGCGGAGTCTGACATGATGGCAGCACTATAACCGCTTTTGTCTCGGTTTGCTTCGATTTTCGTTGTCCCCTGCTGATCTGAATAAATCTCACGCCCAGAAAACGCAACAGACTCTCCATCTGAAAGTTTGGGAGCGCGCGTCGCTCTGGAGGAGATACAGCGATGTGGGTCCCGGTGAAAACAGCGCTGGCTCTCCTGGTTCTCGCCGTGCCAGGTGAGTTAGTTTTCTTAAGCATTTTTTAATTTTTATTTATTATTATTATTATTATTATTATTATTATTATTATTATTATTATTATTATTATTATTATTATTATTATTATTATTACAACGGTATATAATTTGGTGAGTTGTCTTGAAATTGTCCTGCCCTACTGTTCCTCCTTTTCTTGACCAAATGGAGATGTTATTGGTTGAAGGTTATTGCACTTTCTGCCCCAAAGCATTAAGTTATTGTTTAATAAGTTTAAAGCAACAAAATCTGGCCAGAATTATATTTATTTATTTCAACGTAAATGCTTAATCCATGACTAGTTTTCTAGATTCAATTTCAATGCAGTGGGAACAGGACTTTAAAGCATGTGGTTCAATTAAATTAGTTTTTAATTATAACTCAGGTGATATGCTGAGATTTAGCCTCAAATCTCAATTTCAGCAATGGACATGTCTGCTTTATGGCTTTTTGAGATGTATAAAGCTACATAATGTAATCTACAAACATTATTAAAATATGTGTCCTGCCCTACATGTAACAAAATGCTGTGTTGCATTAACAAATATGGGGGAAGTTTACTGGGAATGTTTTGTGTTGGACCAATCCAAAGTGGGATTATGCCTAACTGTAAAGTAGTATTAAAATGGTACATAGTTTTCAAAAATGTTAGTGTTTTCATTCACCTCCCACAACAGCAAAGAACCACTTTTTGATGCAATTACTGGACAAATGAATTCGGACCAGATTAGCTGTTCTTTCTGAAGAAAAGAATCCCAAAACCATGATGCTGTCATCACCATGCGTTGCTATGGGGATGGCATATAAACATATGGTTTGTTCTGGCAAACTGTGTTTTGTATTTATGCCACAAGGTTTAGTTTTGGTTTTGTTATTGTTGCCTAGCTGGATAATCATCTTGGTAGTTGCTGGTGGGCCATTCAATTAAATTAAATTGAAAATACTTTATTAATCCCAAAGAGAAATTAAGTTTTGTTGTAACTCATATTAATTCAGGGTGATTCAAAGACACATTGTGTATGGTGGGCATCAATTTCAGGATGATGGCTCAAATAGTTCTCAGACAAATGATGAAATTGTTGAACACTGTTGCACTAACTCTTCATAAACTTCTCCACAACTTTATCCCTGACCTGTGTGTTGTGTTCCTGGGCTTCATTAAGCTTTTTATTTACTAATATTCTCAAACAAACTTCAGAGGCCTTTACAGAACAGCTCCACCTGCACTGGGGTTACAGGATGACAACATTTTGGTTACTTCTGAAAACCTTTGAAAAAACATTTTACTTTGGGCTATCAGAGTTAATGGGACTGAATACAAATGCACGTCAGTTTTTAAACTTTTGTTAGTGCCAAATTTGGTTTCTATCTCACAATTATGCATCACTTTCTTTAAGTCTGTTGAAGTTTCACTGAAATACATGATTAACCTTTGTGGATGTAAAACAAGTTAAAGGCAATAGTTTTCTAAGATACTGGACATTGAGAGCATGCAATCATTTGAGTATGAGCTCAGCTTTCACCCTATAGCTTGAATTTAGCAAATTATGAGAAACTAAAATATTTTCAGGACCTCTCCATGGTACTGAAATGAGCTCAAAAGAACACAAAATAAAACGCAAAAGCAATGGTAATGTGTATCATAATTTGATTTGTTCATACATGTGTGTCTTCAACTGCAAATAAAACCACTAAATGTTTATTTTGTCTGCCCTGCTGTCCCAGTTGGAATTTCTTTCTGCTAAAATTAACTTATTCTTGTGTAATTTATTAGTTAATGTGCAGCTGTACTGATTTTTTATAATATTATATTATCACTTCTGCTCTGTCTGTAGGTGACACAGTGGTCCACTTATCCTGAACATAAATGGCATACTGGTTTTAAACTTTTAACGAGTTATTTGAATTATTCTTTTCCCATGGTTTAATAATTATGTAAATTGATATTATGGTATTAAAGATTTTCTTTCATCCACTTAGAGTCAGAGTTATTCATACAGACTCAAATATATACCTATAGCCTCAATAATCCTTAAATGTCCCTTTAGGATTTAGACTTTGACCACATGCTTTTATTTTAGCCACCAAGAAACTTCAGGATTAAAGCTATAATCATTTATAGGATATCACTCTTTTTATTAGAATGGACAGAGTTCATTTAAATTTGTAACAAACATGGATGCAAAGCTGAATTTACAAATTTTCCAGATGGCTGATTTTAGTCTTTTCTGATAACATTAAGACATTTTATTCATTGCAGAGCTGATCTCTATGTGTGTGTTTTCTCATGGAGTTTCTGGTTTCCAATTAATCTCAGGCTTACTGTTTGTGTCTGGATTTGGGAAGGTGGTACACAAATAGTGTTGAACATATTTTCCACCATAAATATGAGTAAAACCTTTCTTTTTAAGAAAGCATATTTTACTGCTGTAGTATAACACCACAGACAAACTTTTGAAAATAACAAAATCCTACATTTATTTAATGGAAAACAGTAGCTAATGGGAGACTACTTGGTTTTCTTCTATAGCATTTCATGAGGCTAAAGCTTACACAGAGACCATTTGACCATTTCTCTTCACAATCTGTCTTTATCATTTGTTGTGGTAGGTGTTGGGACTGAAGATTAACTTGGATAAAGTTGGATCTTGTGTCCAGAGAACTATTTGTGTTTCTATATTTCAAAGAGCTCCTGATTCTATCGCTGTAATAACAAGAAGCAAATTGTAAATGGACTGAGCTTATATAGCACTTTTCCACTCATACTAACCACTCAAAGCACTTTACACTGTATCTACTTTCATCCAATCACACTTACATTTATACACTAATACGCAGATTGGTAAGCAGTCTGGGTTGTGCCTTGCCCAGAGGCACATCAACATGTGATACACCACATCAGACATCCTCCACTTCAGTAAAAACCCATGAGTGTTTTTTTTTCCCACACTACCCATTCTTTGTGAGAAGCTGAACCGGTTGGAAATATTTGTTGTTGAAAGCCTCCATATTTACATCTGAGTCGGTTGGCCAGAAAAATGCCTTCGCCTGACATCACTCCCAAACAATATTTTGTATCCATAGTATCTAATAGTTGCTACGGTTAAAAGAAATGAGCCTGTTTGTCATGTCATATTTGCACCGTAAGCAAACATGATGTCATGGATGATTAATGATAAACTTCTTTAAACTGAGCAGCATAAAAGAGACGTTTAAATAATAAAAATAGGAATTATGTTAAAATAAAATTTCATGACATGGTGTTTTTTTCCAACTGTATAATTATATTCAAAACATTCTAATACCAGTAGTTAAAATATTTAACTGAGCATTCTGGATGCATAGAAACTATACATAATCATGACTTTATGTGGATTAGAAAAAAATCCCCCCCAAAATTAAAAACTGTACACAGTTTTTTTCTGAGACTAGAAAGATACTATTTATAATAAAAACTTTTATCTCATAAGTACTGATAATTGTGAAGTCACCAGGGCTCATGAGTGGACAGGGTATAGAGTTGTGTACAATAAATTCGAATATGCATTTTGATTAAGCTCATTTGTAAGATTAAAAGTACGATATCCTGAAAACAACAACCTTTCAGCAGGTATTTTTATTAAGCTCACACTTCTGAACACAGTGTTTGATCTGATGTAACAATCTAGTCTGAAATGTTATGTACTCATTAGCAGTAAGTAGAAAATCATCATAATTAACTGGAATGTAGGCTTGATGATGTCTGTCTGCCTTAATGTGTTTCACTTAGTGAATTGAGTTACTGAACTCATGATATTCCAATTGACTGAATATGACAAGTTGTTTTACCAGACTTGCTGTGATTATGGTGTTTGTATTACAGGAATAAGTTGATGAATTGAGAAATCAACTCTATCAGCAAAACGAACTGTAGCAGCAGTTACAGTAGCTGCAACCCAAGCTGTGGATTCATGTAAAAGTCACACAGTGGGAGCTGAGAAAGGAAGAAAGCCATTTTCTGCGCTTCCTGTGTCTCTTCTCGTTGTAAGCCACCGTGGTTTTCAGACACGTCAAAGGAAGAAATCCAAAAACAGGAAACAATCTGGCAATATAGAGCTTTCATTGTTTTTTACGTCCTTATGTAAAGAACTTTTTACTAAGAGGGAAAAAGTTGAGACAAAGTCATTAACAGAAATAAGATACTCAAAACTCCAGGAAGGTTTGCATAAAAAATGTTAAAGGTCTGACAGCATTTGACCACATGATCGAGGATGCAGGAGTGGCACTCTATTTTATTTTATTTTTTTAATAGATTGACCGATTAGGGCAGTGTACTGAGTAAATCCTAGTACAGCTAAAGTCTGAATTATTTTGGTCCACCACAGATGGCATTCCTCTGAATTATTCACCATCCTAAAAAGAAACCCAAAAGATGCAGAATCTAAAGTTTGTTTTCTTTTATGTATCATCTGATAACAGATCATCTGTCTGTCATTCAAACACAACAGCACCTCTTCATCTTTTTTTTAATCTCCATGTTCTGATCTGTTTAAAGATTTTACGTGAGTGGGAAAGACCTGCAGATTAATCTTTGATTATGTTTGAGTCTCTCTGCACCAAAAATGATGGTATTTTTATTTTAGTGGCCATAAATTATTGACGTGTGGAGAGTGCATTGAGGCAGACCGAAGTGTCTCTCTGTGTGTGGGCATGCATGTGTGATGAGAACCACTGGTAGACACAAAGCTCCATCTCAGCTTACGTCAGCTAATAGAGCTCATTCTTTCCTTATTTGCTCTTTGAAGATTTGCTGTCAGAGTTAACACCTAACATGACCTGGCACAATGTGGGCTACACCTCTTCATGTTTTCCTCTTGCTCTAGCATACATAGGAAGACATTTAAATTTCCCAGTTGATAAATATTTTGTGGGACAGTTTATTTTTACATTGCCCCCTCTTACATTTTTAAAGTAAAATTGGCTTCTACTGTTTGGTGCGGGACAGTGAGAAAAATAGCAAAAGGACGATGCCGCAGAAGGGCCCATTATGCAAGGTCAAAGCACGATAGTAAGGTTATTTGAAACCTTAGTCTTTATTCATCACTGCACAGCGACCATTATGAGATTTAAGTAGTGTCTTTATGAGCATGGAAGTCATTATATATGCAGTATTTTACAATTAAGATTTTACCCTTTAAACCTTTTCACAATTTGAGCAGAAACCTTTGTGTACAGTATTTTATTGAGATTTTATGAGGTGGTTCGACACACAGTAATGCATAATTATGAAATCTAAGGAAAATGATACACAATTTCAAAAATATTTGACCAAAGAATGTCCAATTTTCTGACTCTACTTTGTTCCACCACGTTTGAGTTACGTCTCTACCAGTTTTGCATATTTAAAGATGTGAGTGTCTGCCAAGTCTTGCTGCAAAACAGCCTTTGTTCACCAAGGATGTCAGTAAAAAGCAATATTCAAGTCTCACAACATATCCTTTTTTTGGATTTAGGTTGCCCTGTATTTAGCTCCATCCACCTTCCCATCCTGCTGAAGAAAAGCATCCCCCTGCATAGTACTGCCCACTTTTTTACTAGTGAGATGGTGGAAAATCAGAGAAGTGCACTACTAATAGTCTACAGATTCCCACATGTCTATCGTGTTGGAATAGCCGCCTTTTGGTGGTGATTACAGGCCGACAGTGTTGCTTCAGGTGTTTCATCTGTTACTGGGTGGATAGAAATAATGAACCACACACACATTTCCTTACTTTTTGTGCTTAATGTATTTAGCTGGAAATTACTTCATATTTTTGTGGCTATAATATTTAATTTATATGAAAACCTGTAGTGTAAAAGACACTAGAAAATATATTAATATGAAAACTTGAAGAAGGAAATCAGCTTGATTTTGTACATGACTGCAAACATATTTTATATTATGTAAAAAATGACAGTAAACTGTAGTCAGTAATATGCCGTTTGTTTCCAACAGTTTTCTTTTTTCTGTGTGTATGTTTGTCTCTGCATGTTCCCAGCTGCCCTGTGTGCAGACGTAGAGGAGAGGCTGGTGAGTCACCTGTTGTCACCGGAGCGGTATAACAAGCTGATCAGGCCGGCTGTCAACAACAGTCAACAGGTCTCCATTAACATACAAGTGTCTCTGGCCCAGCTGATCAATGTGGTAATTGAATACAGGATCCCACAGCTGAAAAGACATGCTGCTATCACACCATCACGTCATGGATTGTCATTTTAAATGATTTCTAAATGTGTCTGAACTGTGTCGCCATGTGTGTCTGCCTTTCAGAACGAGAGGGAGCAGATCATGACCACCAACTGTTGGTTAACTCAGGTTTGTTCAGCTGAACTCCATTGTCTGTTGCTATAGTTGTGTGAGAAAAGGGATTGTTGGATGCCTTTAGTTATATTAGTCAGTGTCATACGCTCACAAATGTATTTAGGTTTGTTGCAGTGCAGTGGTTTGTAAAAAATTGTGCACAGACGTAAAGCAGGTCCACTGGTGTGGCCAGCTCACATGTTAGCCAAAGATTTCGGTGTGCTACTATTATAAATACACGTTGACAGCTGACTCAACCAATATTTTTATGGATGAACCAGTCTGTTTAGGTATGACCTCAGAATTCATATATTTTGTTTTGTTACAATTATTTGTACATCTTTTCAAAGTTCCTTGCAGGGGATAAATAATGTATGTTTTGAAATGACTGTGTGCATGTTTTTAAATTAATTAATTCACATGGATTTCCATAACTTTAATCTTGCATCAGGGATGGAACGATTACAGATTAATGTGGGATCCCAACGAGTATGAGGGAATTAAGAAAATCAGACTCCCGTCTCAGCACATCTGGCTTCCAGATATCGTCCTCTATAACAAGTAAGATGGCTTTCTGACTCTGTGTGTGTGTGTGTGTGTGTGTGTGCATGCATGTAGTGCGTGGGTGTGTGAGCATAGTTGGAATGAAATCAGAGGTTTGAGAGAAATATTTGAAAAAAAACAACTTTCTAAAAGATTTAGGAATTCAGTTCCCTTGTTTCATTTCTGATATTGATATTTTCTATCTTGTCATCGTTTCAGGTAATAGTTTTCAAGTTTCTTTCGCTAAAGGGCAAATCATGCAGAAATTGTGCACTATTGTAATTTTCTGTACCACATAGTTGACTTAAATTAGTTTGTTTCTTGGCAAGGACTCGGCTTTGAGCATAATCAACATGTCAGACCTCTGGGAAAGCCATTCGAGAAGCTTAATAACAATTTTTCAATAAACACTCCAAAAGTGGTCGTGTGTTTAGGATTATTATCCTGATTGTTATCCTGTAGGAACACACAGTTATTCCAAGTTCTAACCATCTAGATGTTATTTTGTGCAGCACCAGTATTATTTTCAGTAAAGCAGCTCTAGCAGTTAGAAAGCTTCACCTTTACTCCTCAAAATATGCTTTTTCTCAATGTTTGTGTTATCAGACCACAAAACATTTCTGCATAAGGCATATTCAGTGCAGCCAACTTCTCATTTCAGTTCAACTTGAAGCTGTCATTTTCAGAGCTGGTGGTTCCTTTCTTGACTGACATCCCATAAGTTCGTGATAACATGAAGATGGCTTGAATGTGGAGAGTGGCCCTGACTTATTAGCACTTTGCAGTTTATGCAGACTTTGCCTAGGCGATTCTTTTATTTTATCTCTAACATCAATGTCAAATTTCTTTTCTCCAAGGTCAGCAGGTTTTGTTAAGCGGTCTCTGCAAATTACCCCAAGGTATAAGGACAGACGGACAGACGAGGGTTTATGTCAGACCAAAAAACACACACCAAACTTGTTGAAAAGAACCAGTTCAAATATCCAGCCAGAATTGTATCAGGAACTTGTTGATAGCTACAAAAAGTGAGTTTGAAGGTTCAACTCACCAAGAAAAATGTGCAAAAGCAAATATTACTGAGGGTGTATTGATATGCTGGAGATCTTGGTCATAATTTCGATCAAGCTTGGATTAAAGGAATTCCAGATTTAATTCAAACTTGATTACTATGTTTCTATGTTCTGTAATTATTCCGTCCTAGAAAAAAAAGGGTTTTAAAGTTGCCTTTGGTCTTCTCGTCTCTTGCAGTGCTGATGGAACGTATGAAGTTTCCTTCTACTCCAATGCTTTAGTTTCCAACAATGGAGATGTCGACTGGCTCCCACCGGCTATCTACAAGTCCGCCTGCAAAATCGAAGTCCGGGATTTCCCCTTTGACCAGCAAAACTGCACCCTTAAGTTTCGTTCCTGGACGTACGATCACACAGAAATAGATCTCAACCTCCTCAGTGATTATGCTTCACGGGATGACTTCAAACCCAGCGGTGAGTGGGATATTGTTTCCCTGCCAGGACGCAAGAATGAAGACCCAAATGATATCAGATACCTGGATATCACCTATGACTTCATCATCAAGAGGAAACCTCTGTTCTACACCATCAACTTGATCATTCCCTGCATCCTCATCACCTCCCTGGCCATCCTGGTGTTTTACCTTCCATCAGACTGTGGTGAGAAGATGACTCTTTGCATCTCTGTCCTCCTCGCCCTGACTGTGTTTCTACTTCTTATCTCAAAGATAGTGCCGCCAACATCTTTAGCAGTGCCTCTCATTGGGAAGTACCTAATGTTTTCAATGGTGCTGGTCACTTTCTCCATTGTCACAAGCGTTTGCGTGCTCAACGTCCACCATCGGTCCCCAAGCACACACACCATGCCACCTTGGGTCAAGCGGGTCTTTCTCCACCGGCTCCCTTCTTTCCTCTTCATGAGGAGACCTGGAAGCTCAAATATCCGTGAGAAATTCAGGAAAAAACACCAGAGGAAAAAGTGTTCAGATCAGAGGCCGTGCGGAGCGGAGAGTGGGACGGGCATCTCTGCAGGGGTGGCGGATTCTTCATCCTCCTTCTATGTCAATGAAGAGTCAGCCAAGCGCTACGGCTGGAGAATCAGTGACTTATCAGAGAACACAGACATCAGGAAGAGGATGACGCTCAAGAGCAATATTGATGTGGAGGATGCAGTGGATGGAGTGCGCTACATTGCTGAGAAAATGAAGAGTGAAGATGATGATGAAGGGGTAAGTATTTTTAGTGTAGGAAAACTATTATCAGTCCTTGAACTTTGTGTCTCATTGCAAAAACAACCCTCAATGTATTTTACTTGGATTTAATGTGAAAGTACAACAAAAAATAGTGCGCAGCTGTAAAGTGAAATCTAAGTGTGCCAGTGAAACATAGTTTTGGAAATATCTCCATTGGATTTAGGCCTGGACTTTGACTGGGCCACACTTTGTACAAATTTTGTAGTGAGACAAAATTTGTATGAAGCTTGAGAGTTACGAGAGTATATACGATGCTTGATACGAGTTTATCACTCACTGCAGAACTCCCCCTACATACATCTGATGATTATAATTACTCTATAGCTGACACAGCATGGGGTAATAATTAGGATCTGATTGCTAAGTTTGGTCTGGCCAAACTTAGCAATCAGATAAACTTAGCAATCAGTCTAGTCAAAATGTATTTTAACTAGACTAAAAGACATTTATCAATTATAGAAGTGGTATCATAAACATTCATATAGGTCCTTCAAATCACCTGTACTTTATTTTTTATTTCTAAGGAACCAGAATTGAATGTAATTTCTCAAGTGATCCAGAACAATATCTTTCCAGATTTCCTGAGAATTTTTTTGACTGGCTGCTTTCTCTCTCATTATCACCATTAACCCATAAACCCACTTTAATGATTGAAAAAGAAGCGATTGTGCGAAGGAATTTTTTGGAGAAGAGTTGTTGCTTAACAACTTTAGAAATGAAAGCTTGGTTCCACAGAAGCAAAGCAAATAAGGAAGCAGAAGAAGTTTGGGGTCACTCAAAATTATTCGGCAGAATATTTTACAAATTAGCTGCCGTGCTCCCATCTGTTGTTCGCCTGCAGGTCTCTACAAGACAGCTTGATAAGCTATTCCCACATGGATGATACCGTGGTTTATCAGGGAGGGAAAATCTGGGAAAGTGTGGGGTTTTTTGTCCAGGAAAAAAATTTAATTCAAGTGAGGAGGTGCATCCCTTCCTAATGTGCCCACGGACTGGATTGCATCCTTCCCTTTCTAAAGATTAACACATGTTGGGAACTGTTAATATGTTTGCTGTAGAGTCAGTACATATTAATTGTTATTCTCGGTCTCTGCGTATTTAGCTCTGTAAAACAGATTTTCTCTGTGCTTTTTCTGAAGTTTTTCCATTGAGAATAATGTCGCTGAAACGACTTGGAAATAATTCACACTACTCCTGGCAAAATACAGTGACATGATTCAGAAAGTCAGCTTGAAACAACTGATGAAGTGAAGTTGAAGAACCAAACTGAGAAAAAATTCAACTGAATTACTACAAAAACTTAAAATGATTGACATTATGTTGCTACTAGAAAATCATAGAAAACTTTATATCTGATTTTCACTCTATGAGACAATAATTAAGACCAGTAAGTTGATGAGTTGCATTTCAACATGTTTTGACGTGTTTCTGGTTCTGAGGACAACTTACTGCTCGCTAAGGCTTTTGTAAGTCCAGAGAGTTATCATGAGTAGTATGTTGCATCTTTATTGTTTCATTTATTAATTGTGCAACTTATTTATAGTATTAAATGAGCTCCTGGTTTCAGGCATTTAACTTTATTAAAAGAGACAAAGCTTTGAATTGAATTTTTCACCATTTTTTTTTCTTACAATTTTTTTTTTTTTACCAATTTGTTACTCTTTAGTTGAAGACCTTAAACAACAAACTGACAACTTTTAACAAAGTCTCTGATTCTCTGCAGATCATTGAAGACTGGAAATATGTGGCCATGGTGATTGACCGCCTCTTCCTGTGGATTTTTGTATGCGTGTGCGTCGTTGGTACTGCAGGACTTTTCATGCAGCCTCTGTTCCAGAGTTACAACACCCCAGTTATCGAAGACGCAGAGCATAAATAAAACCAGAAGCTCCACCTTTAAATTCTAACATTCCTCTGAAATTAAATTCATTTTCTAGGAACTAAACAGATCTCTGTTAGGATGTTTGACACATGCATTTTGCACATCCATCACTTCACATGCTGACTTTTGATCTTCTGATTTTATTTTCCTCTACGCACCATATGCCAATGTTGTTATATCAGGTAATTTATAATCAACAGTGCAACAAGATTAATTAATCTGTGTTTATAAGGCAAGATAACTCCCTTTGTTTCTTTTTGCCAATGGCACATATGTGCTATATGGATTTATATTATTTATATTTGCCTTGGAAATGATACACAGAAGAAAACAAATAAAAATTCTGATGGGTTTTGTGACTGTGAAGACTCACATTTCTCACTTGGAAATCATTTGCCCAACTTCTTAAAAAGTTTTTTGTGTAAAGCTAGCTTTGTTGCACAAACAAAAAATATTGTCCACAGTTGATAAAAACAATTATTCTCAAATGGCTGTTACTGTTCGTTCAAGTGGATTTTAGTTTTCCTCTCCAGATAACATTCATCAGCTCTGAAGCCAGCAGCAGTAATGTTCATGTAATTTATCTAGACACTCTTTACTTTAATTTCTGTTTTCTCTTTCTTATTGTTTTCTTGATCTTTGCCAATAATATATTAATACAACTAACTTTATTGTTTAATTTCTTCAGTGATTTTTCAGTGAAGGTTGAACTTTATGTTGTTTTTTTCCTCCCACTGACAAATCAAATGTCTCTTTGTGTTTTAAACTAACCAATGGGATCTGATGTTTAATTTAAACTGACCAATAAAGGGAAAGGATGGTAGCTAAACGCTGTGCTGAAGTTCATACTCAGTAACATTTTCAATCCTGCAGGTTTTTGTTTTTTATGCTACAACCATACAAACAGATTTTTTAATTTTTTACGTTTTTAGGGGCTGCTGATGTCGTTGCCCTCATCATGACATCTTCACAGCACTGCTTATTTCAACAGGGGCTTTTGACTGCCACATATTCCAGACTATGACATGTAAAAAAAACCAAAAACTTAAATTTATTCTGAACAAGAAGTTCTGGAGGGCATTTGAGTGTGCCTCCTTTCGCCTGTGTGAGAAACAGTCATGTACAAGGATGAATCTTAGTCAACAGATTCTCTGGACGGCCTTTTGACCTCAGGGCTTGCAACCTCACCTTCTGTTATTTTGAGATGGCACTGACTGGGACCGAACACACTCACAATAACTGGAGTCAAAAGTCTGGCAATCTTCCCCATCTAAATTATATCACAGCTGCTGCTTCCTAAAATATAGTGCAGTCCTGAAAAAGGGTCAAGAGTTAAATGGTAGAGTTAGCCTTAGTTTGCATGTCACAAACAATCCCAGGTTGAAGTTTTATGATGCATTAATTAGAATAAGTTTAATTGCTAAAAAAGAAAGAGAAACAGCTCCTGATCTCCAGATAGATGTGAATCAAGCACCTAGACATTCAGACTGCTTTACAAACAAATAGCTCTAACACAAACTTCAACTGGGCTTCATGTTAGCTCAAGAATGGTGTGTAGAGCTTCATTTCATGGGTTTCTGTAGCTGTACCTCATACTGGATGTTGAAGACGCTGCTGGAGAGGAACGTGTGACTTTTCAAGTCTTCTTGACTGTAAACAACACAAAACTCAGAGTAAAAAAACTCCCTAACACTTTAGCAATAAACCAGGTATTCAAAACAGAATTGAATAATTATTTTAACGATAACAAAAAGACACTCCTCTTAATAAATGTGTCTGTGCACAGTAAGCTCGGAATTCAAACCTTCTTCTATTTGAGCATTGAAACCAGCTCCCCATCTCCTCACATGACACTTTGAGCCTGTGAATATCAGCTAAATGCCCTCAAAATTAAGAGCAGACAACTTGGACAAGGAGGACATGCACTTCAAACACACACTCTCGTGATCAGAAACATTTATAATCCCTGTTCCCACTGAAGTGGGATTGTGTTTAGCAATTATAGCTCATGTTAGTAGCCCCAACCCTATCCTAGTATGACACATAAATTACATTCTTGACATCTCCATCACTTTCTATTACTAGAGTGACTCTATGAGAGTTGAGTGGGGAGGAATGGTGTGTGGAGTAGTTGTTTATATGCATGGCTGGAGAGTCACTTAGGGCTAAAAGTCATCATTTGCTTTATTTTGCCACTTTATTTTATGGTCACTTTGGTTTCTGTTTGTTTTGACATTGTTTCTTGATTTATAGCTGCCTTTCCGCCCCTTGTGTCTTGTCTCAACAGAGACGGCCTGTTAGTAAAAGCAGGCAATCTCTAAAGAGCAGGCAGTAGAGGCTTTTACTCTCTGCAATAGAGAAAAAATAAACATGAATTAGTGTAGCCCGAACAGTTGACAACCCTGAGAGTTTCACTCAGATTTTATTAAATAATATGCACTTTCTGTGTAGTTGTTGTATTTTCTCATATATTCCATTATATTATGGATACATTTATATCTTGTCCCTCTTTTCTATATCTTAGATAATAGCTTTTTGGAATTTAAACTGTTGGAGCTAAAATATTCTTACTGTCATATGCAGTCTCTTAAACTGAATTATCTTATGGATTGATGGAAAGCTTTTAAAATAATGATCAAAACCACATTTAAAGATTTATGTGAAGTTAAATCAGTAAGGGATGACTCAATGTCTGTTCATATTGTTGATGAAACCTATTGTTTATGTCAAGGCCTGTGGCCTTAACCTGTTTCTTGATTCTTGTTTATTTGCTATATCTCTAGCCTGTTTTCTCATCATTTTTTTTAATTTAATTTGAAGGCTTTAC
Organism: Alfaro cultratus; assembly: GCA_903066825.1. NCBI lineage: Eukaryota > Metazoa > Chordata > Actinopteri > Cyprinodontiformes > Poeciliidae > Alfaro > Alfaro cultratus. Next base: position 156,211 of record CAEFZX010011406.1, read on the forward strand.
TGTTTTTTGGAATTTTGGTAAAATTTGTGAAAGCATTTTTTGGATTAAGTGGTTTTTGTTGACAATCAGTTTCCTTATTTGTCTTTGGTTTCCTTTAACAACTGGTAAACAACTAACCAATCCTTTATGTGCTTAAAATTAAGTAATGAAATGTTTGTTAAAGGTCTCAAGGTTGAGCGGAAACTATTTTATTTAGACAGAAAATCAACAATAATAACGATGAATGGAAAACAAATTTTCACTCAAATTTTCTTAAGTTCACCTGTTGCCTCTCAGGAAGATTTGACTTTTATAGCTTTGCTTTGGTAGATTTGTCTTTTAGAGCCGATGCCTGATATTAAACTAACCAACCGTAAATACAAAGTCCAGGCTTGTGAAAAATGAACTCAGTGATGCTGCCTGAAAAGTCAGTTCTGCTCTTGAGAATAACCAGGTTTATCTTGCCAATTTAAAAAGTGGATTTATGGAAGTTTTTTATTCAATGAGTGTGTCTGCTGGCAATGACCCATTTAGAAGAGCATCTTGTGAAAAGGAGCCCTGCTGCATCCAGGTCCATCATTCAGAGGCCAAACTTAGACACTGAAAAAGAGACGGACAGACGGAGCTGTTAACACAGTAGCTTCATAAAATGTGACAAGAGCTGAAACCAGAACGGTGGAGGAAGGAAAACAAGAGGGGAGTAAGAGACGTGGAATTGAGGACGACAGCAATGATAAAGGTCAGTCATAAACAAGAGACACGGGGACCTCGGCTGCCTGAGGGATCGGCTGAGGAGCCGACATTAAAGTCCACTTGAGAGTCCAGCTGGAGATCAATAAGCATTTCATTTTCTCAGAACGACAAACCCATATAAATATATAATATGTGAGCATTCACTGAGCGAGAACATACTGGACGTACCGATGACATATTGGAAACACGGCATTTTCAACTGCAATTATTTTGTAAAATATCTAAAAATATAACAGAATTTTAAATTTATTTCTGCTTTGAGTGACACTAATCTGTTTTGTATCTTTTAAAAGTCATGGCTACAAATAAAATAGAAAAAGATATTAACACACATTGTTCTATTCTATTCTATTCTATTCTATTCTATTCTATTCTATTCTATTCTATTCTATTCTATTCTATTCACCTTCTTCTGGGTGGGTAAGACAAAGCCTTGCAAAAGTATCCCTACTTCTTCATGAGTCAAACTAACCCCCAAGGCATTCTGCTGTCAGTGTGGGGAAGGTATGTCTAAGGTCAGTGTTAGTTTTCTTGCTTAAATGTCAGAGTTATAGATTGAATAACTAGAAGTTGTCCTATTGACAAATTCTGCAGAAAAATTTGTCAATAGGATTTGCAATGGATTTCTGCAGCTCCTCTGGAGTTGCTAAACCGGTTTCTTCACTAATGTTCTCTAACACACCTTTGAGACCACACAGTGGATGAACTTACAGTAAGCTGAGCTCAAATAATACTCATGTTTGTTCCTTAGGTGATTTCTCAGGGCAGATTGCAAAGAATTTTATCTCAGCTTATCTGAGTTAATGGATGAAAATCCACATGCATTTCACATTTTTTACATTTTAACACCAATACTTTTACCTTTTACATTTTGAATGTAAAAGAAAATATTTGGCCAGGGTGAAAAAGGGATGAGCTGCACTAGATTTAGGATTTTTTTCTTAAAAACTGCATATAATTCAGCTTTCTAATTATGGACAAATTTTTGTCATCTATTACACAAAATACCAATAAAATACATTGGTATTTGTAAGTCTCTTGTGACAAAATGTGAAAACAATCAGGCGGTAGTTGTGAATATTTTTTGCAAGCCACCTTGGCAGTGTATTATGTTCCCTGTATTTGTCTGTTGCTCTCATCTCATCTCCATCATCCTTCACAGGACATTCCTTCAGGATTTATACCTGCCATTTCAGCTCTGAGGTCGATATTTATGATCCACATTAGTGCGTCACAGAAAGTGTAGCTGCCATGCTGTTGAATCAGACTGTCATCAATCTTTCTCTCAGTAAAGGCAAGCCCTTCCTACCTCATGCAGGGTCCAAACGCTGTACAGGGATCTAAAGTGGGTTTCAGGCATCACTGTTACAGAGACAAATATGTCCTTAGGCCTGCTACCTGATGACAGATTAAAGGGCTGAAGGCTGCCTTCTAGTGGCCAAACCAGATACTAGAGCAGAGGTGTCAAACTCCAGTCCTCAAGGGCAGGTGTCCTGCAACTTTTAGATGTGCCTCTGCTGCACCACACCTGAATAGAATAATTAGGTCATTAGCAAGGCTCTGGAGATCTTATCTACACAAGGAGGAGGTAATTAAGCCATTTCATTCCAGTGTTTTGTACCTGTGGTACATCTGAAAACTTAAGAACAGTGGCCCTCGAGGACTGGAGTTTGGCACTTGTGTACTAGAGAGTTCAGTTTTTCTGCTAACATCAGTAGATGTCTTCAGGTATCATTTTGAAAGGACTAAATATTAGTTAGAAAAACTCATAATCGCTTTATTCACATCAGTATAATCAATATTGTGGAGGACCAAAACTGACATAATTAAAAATAAAAGCACAAATCTCTATATTTTTTTTGTTTTTTCCCTTTCCTTACACATGCGTTTTCAACAAGAAATTTATTTTTTTCCCCAAAAAGTTTTGATCAGGTTCAATAATAATTAGGCTGTTAAACTCCTATGTTGAGATTGTAAAAAGCCTGTTAAAATAATTGTTACTAAGCTACTTGAAACTGATCAAAAATGGCTTGCAGTGACATTGTCTGTGCTAGAAAGAAATGATTTGTGGAGTTGATTGTTTTATAAAAATGAGTCGCATTGCATGGATGTGTTTGACCCCCTGCACAAGTTGTCCTCATTATGAACTTAAATATAAAGTATATTAAATTGCATTCACATGTATGTACTGGAAGTTTTTATTTTATGGTTATTATGGGAAGGCAGAACCATGTGAGAGGGAGTTTGTGCAAAAAAAAAAAAAAAAAAAAAAACTATCAGAGAGAGACTGCTGTTTAATTAGCAGCGATGAGTTTTAATCAGATAGCAGTGAAGTTATTTAATTAGTCGCCAGTGGCTGAATTCAGCAACAGTATGACCATGCAGGCTGCCTGTAGTGGACATTGGGTTAAGGGACAGCAAGCAGGACTATCTGAGACCTTAATGAGTCTTGAGCTGGAGACAGAAGAAGTGAGAGGAAATGAGGATGCGGGAGGCAGCTACATCTGAGGATGAATGTGTTGAAAGAGTGCGGGGTTGAAGAGTATAGCGTGACTTGCACTTTGGGACGAGCTGCAGGGCGAAAGGGGAAGCTGAAAGCTTTTAAGAAGAGGTTATTGGACAGGCTGACGGTGGAGCAGCGGATTAGATAGAGCATAAGAAAGAAAGGAATTACAGAAAGAAGGCTAAGTATTTTTAGGTTGTGTTAAAGAATAGAAAAAAGGAAAAATGAAGTTAAATTTAAGTAACATCCTCCACTTTATATGTTTGAAATCTTATCCAACAGATAGACACACACTAACAGTACTGTGCTTTATTGTAGGTCTGAGTATACTGAAGAAAATCCAAGAGAAACACGTCCCAGATTCTTTGGTTATATTTTATTGTTTACTGTATGTAACCTTCTTGACTGAGAGAAGGATTAAAAGCAAATGCCAAAAACGTTTCCCTTGCAGTTGTCAGATCAGAAAATCCTAAATTTCTTTCTTAATCAAAATGTTTCCACCTATTTAGCTTCATGTATTCCTCAAATCCCACTGCGTTAAAGTTAAATCTTTAAAAACATGCAAGAACAAAGGATTTCAGGACCAAACGTCAATAAAAGACAAGTTAAGAGTCATGCCTTTTTGTCTTTTATACACCAATGCCATGGGAAATCTTTGTATATTTTCAACATGACATGCATCATGTCAACATCAGAGCACTGACTTTTCCTATAGAGACCAGGAAAGGAGGCATAAAACACTTGTCAAAAAGAACAAACAATAGAAACACAAATAAACTGGATACAACCTAAAATCTTAGCTTCAAAAATAGCGAACAACTTAAATGGGTCAGTAGAAGAAAAAACTCTCTTCACTTCCAGTTCTACTAATTGTTGTTAAGACTCAAAGAGTCTGTTCTGCTGAGGCACATCAAGCCAGAATCTCACCTTCTTGTCTCCTGCTATTTCTTACATCATTGACCTTTTTTACACTCCATAATCAGCTGCTAGACGTCTCACTCTTTCATTTTACTGATTACACCTTCTATACACCCTTCTTGTGTTGTGCCTTGCGTTTTCCTGTTGTTGTTTTTTTTCGTGCTGTAATTGGACTTTTTTCTTCAGAAACTCATAAAAAACCTTTTTAAGTTCAATTTCTTCTTTGCTTCTTGACTGTAAACATGCACAGCTTCCAAAGCCAATGCCTGTTGCAGACACTCACAGCTACAAATGTACAAGCTCTCTCTCAAACAGGGTGATGGAAAAATGAAACACTTTTTGTCAGAGTTGATAATTGATTGAACTGATTCACCCTCCTTTGTACAGCCAATGGACGTGTTCATGCGCACAAACATATAAGCTGTGAAAACAGAAAGCAAAATCAATTGTAGTAAATTAACTGAGGGTTTCACTGACTGATCAAATGTGTCCTAAGCAGTGCTTTGCAATGTAATGAGACCATGAATATCATTTATTGAGATCTTATTTTATACACAGGCAAGTTTGTGCAATTTTTTTCAGGACAATTTCATTCTAAAAATGTGTTAATTGTATCATAATTTAGTGTTCTTCCCACCTGAACCACCTTTCGCTACAGTTACAGCTGCTGATCTCATGAATATTGTCTTTACCAGCGTTAAACATCTGAGCTTCTGTAAACATCAATCTTCAATTCTTTCCTTCCGTCGTCCAGTCAACTCAAACCAGCTTTGCCGTCGTTGATGAAGAAAAACCTCACCACATCATGATGCGGACAGATGGTCCGACCTGTACAACTCCTCCACCGTTATCATAGAAGAAAGACAAGAAAGAGCAAAGAGGAAGAAATAAGGCTGGTTGTGTTCTGAAGACTACTGCAGAAACACTCCAGATGATGGTGCAAAGAAGGATTCTTCATAAAATCAAACTGATGGATTACGATTAATAAAATAGTTGTGAATTGAATTGAATTTGAAAGCATACATAGGCTGTTAGTTGAGGTGGATAGCCATATTTTGGTTGGTTTGCACTTGTGCCATATCCTTTCCACTTTTAGATGAGGGACTGCACATTGTTCTGTGAGATCTTTCAAACTCTGGACATTGTTTTACATTCAGATTTATTCTAAACCTTTCTTAGTGTTCATAGTGATGATCATTCACTTATGTTCAGTATTCATGGTGTTCTTTACTAATTGTGTTCCTCCTAAAGCCTATCAGTTTCCTACATTTTATTTAGGGGCAAAGAGAACAAATCAAAATGCAAGCCACACTTTGCAGATGTTTATTTGCAAAAACACCATCATTTTCCTTCCATTATTTGGGTTAGTCTACATGTAAAAAATGAAAGACAAAGGTTTGCTGTCAAAAAATGTGAAGAAGTTCAATGGGAAAACCTATAGGATGATGCTGATTTTTCTACCAAAATATAAAAGCACATTGTACATGTAGTCCTGATGTTTACTTCTGTCCATTGCACTGTCAGCTTCCCTTCAAAGATGAGTCAGAATTGAATCTGGACTTGCCTCAATATTTTCACTGCTATTTCATGATGTACATCAATAGCTTTCCATTATATGAAATGGGCAGACTCTGCAGCCCTCTTAGATTCTGTTATGGAGCAGCTAATGCTTTATGCCGCCTCAGCATTGTTGTGCCTACAAAATCAATTAAGTGGCTAAATGGGCCAAACGCAGCTCGATGGTGAAAACACTGGATCATTTCGTTGTGCAGGTATGCAGTCATTGTAATACTTTCAGTCATTTTTAATATTTTCTTTCCCTTTTTGAAAGGCATATGTAAAAAGCACATTTGTTGTGTATTGGACACACAAATGCAATATAATCATTGCCTTTGCAAGGACAGCCTTCCAGACGAGCCTGATGGTGTATATATAAAAAATAATTTCATTATTTCATCGTCTCTGACTCGCTGTGAGTCAGGTCGCCAAGTTTACCCACAGGGTGAGAGGGAGGGTGTGCTGTGAGCAGGAGCTGGGGACGGTGGAGGGGAGGCGGGACGAGGAGAAGTTGTCCATGTCGGCGCAGCGCACCATCCTCTACGCGTAAAGGAGCGCAAACGCGGAATCTCCAGGCTTCACAGACCTCTGCAGGTAAATGGAGACTGGAATCCGCTGTCCGAGACCAAATTTTTATCCAATTAAGGCATCGCCAGGCTCAGATGCTTCGATGAATTTCTTCGGCAAACTACCAGTCTTCCTGCTGTTGGTGCTCCTCGCAGCGCAAGGTAAGAAGAGACTGCGCTCCTTATCTGATCGAGACGCAAACAAGCATCGCTGTTTATCTGACTTTTATTACATACTCACCTAATTTTCTTTCATCTTACTTTGTAAAAAACGTCAGAAGTTAACTCTTCTGAGCCCTTACGCAAAAACTGAATGTTTTTATTTCACTCTGAATAAGCACACATGGAGAAATACAGTAAGTTGGAATGTTTTCTTTTTGGCAAAAGTTAACTTCAGCTCATGAGGCAGGTTGCACTGCATTTCTGCAAGAAGGCATTCTGACGATGACAAATAGCTCTAAAGCAAGTAAGTCACCCTGAAATTCCTCTGGGAGTTCAGGAGCGCAGAAGCAACACAATGAGGACATGTTCTCATTTTAATATAAGATGTTCTGTCCCATATAGGAAGCATGCAGGTATTATTTTGTATTTTTAAATAAAATCATGAAACCTGGCAGCTCCAGGTTTGTTTATGTGGTGTTTTTGTTAGAGCTCTTGATAGCTCACACATAAGGTCTAAAATGAAACTGGAACTGGGAGTAGTCTACTAAAAGAGGTGAACATCAAGATGACGAATATATTGTTACTTAAACATTTATTGCTTTCACATAAGACAAACGTCCATGCCCAAAAAGATGACTCTTTTATATCTTAAATATAAATATCTGTCCTGATGGAGGTCAGTCTTTTAAAGCGGTTTTTTAGGGACATGCCTTATAAAACTATTCATGTCCTCTGGACACTTTTTCACATTTTTAAACACTAACCTCATTGTGTTTCATTTGATAAATTAACACAATGTGTTGCACATTAAATGCAGTGTGGATGAACATGCAGCTCCTTTTAGTCAATACTTTTTAAAATCACCTTTTGCAACATTTACAGCTGCAAGATATGTTTCTACCAGCTTTTCTTTTGGTAAAAAAAAAAAAAAAAAAGATCAGACACATTGCATAAAATATAGACATCATTTTTCAAGTCTTCCCATTTGGTAGGACTGAACTTTGACTGGGCCATTTTGATATACCATTATTTGTGACTGTAACTGTTCTGTTGTTGCTCTGGCTTTTTGTTTAGGGTCTTTGTTCTGCTGGGAGGTCAATTTCCATCTCAGTCTCAAATCTTCTTCAGCCTCCAATATGTTTTATTCCTAGACTGCCTTATATTACATCAATCTTTCCTCAACTCTTAAAAGCTTCCTTATCCCTACTGGAAAACCCCCCCAAAAAACAGCGTCATGTGCTTTTTTTCTAACAAAATTTATTCTTACTCTTTCATGAAGGCCAGATTTGTGGAATCACAATTCATAGCTGTTCTGTTTGAAGATTATTTTCACATGGACTCTGTGTCCCTGCAGCTACCCCAAAACAAAGCAATGATTGAACTTCTTCAATTGCTGAGATGTTCACATCTTTATAAGACGCACACACAATGTGTTGTTTTAATTTGTTTTAAATGTCACCACAACTTCATTCTGGACGTGTTCGGTTTGCTCCGAACACATTTATTTTCGAACACGACAGTAGAACATGCAAACAAATGAAGGCAGATGCACACTGCCTTGACTTCTCTATCAGGAAGAGTTTACAAAAACATTTTCAAAGCATTAAGACACCCACAAACCATAGTGAGAGTCATCACACACAAATGGAGAAAAAACATGGAACAGTGTAGAGCCTTCCAAGGAGTGGCCAGCATGTCAAAACCTCTCAGAGAAAACATTCGCGCTGGCTTAAAACTTAGAAATATACTTTATGACTTTATGAATGACTTTAAACAGGCTGTTTATTTTCAATACGCAGCTACGCTGAATTAAAATGACTGAAATAATTCTGAAAGAACAACTGGGTCAAGATTTCCAAAAAGATATAAAACACTCATTTGCAGTTTGTGCAAAAACTCAATGGTGTCACGATCCTTAACTGAGTTTAGGTTTTCTTTTGTGTTCTGATCATTTTCTTATTTTTTTGCTTATGTTTGATAAGTCTTTCATTATTCAGTTATTTTTCCAATGTTGGAAAAATGGCCATTTTAATCAATTCCTTTAGTTTCTTCTGGTGTTTTGTTCTTTGTACATTTGTATTTATTTCTCTTAGATGTGTGTTATTATTTTGCTCTTGGTTTGTAGTTCTTTTTGAGCCTTAGTTCAGCTCCCTTTGACTTAATTAGTTTCTCTTCCTCAGCTTCCCTGCTTTCATCCTTCAACAGCTGTATCACATATTTTTATATTTCTTACATAGTGCAATGTTGGTTTTCATAGGTTGTTTTCACTCATTTGACGTGTTTTTTTTCTCTAATATGCTTAATTAGAAACATTTAGGTATGACCGAAAAGATAAAACCTAAAGAAATCTGTAAAACAGCAAATATTTCACAGAACTGTATGTTGTTCCTTTCGTATTGGTTACAAGAAAACAATTTCTCACCTATACTTGATCATATTTTCCTAGACATTCAGTGAGTTGTCAAGGGAGATGAGAAATAATATCCAGATGTCAGAACTGCAGCATATAGTGTATGCTATAACACCCATTAGATGTTACATTCCAACATCAACATCAGTCTCCCCAAACGGAAAAACAAAACATGCTACTTTCACAAATATAAACTTTAAACTTTTCTTTAGTGAAACAAGACCAAAACTGACATTTTTAGTACAAGCGGTTCATGTGGCAAACGCTTGGAGAAAACCATAAAAGCACCAAATGTTGAGTATGGTGGTACGTCTGCAATGATGTGGTTCTGTTTGTCCTGGGAACTTTCTCAAAGTGAAGGACATTATGAACACAGCATGGGCATTAAATGGAAATGCAGTTTTATTCTGCCAGAAAACTAAAAACGATAGCTTATTAGGAATTGCTAGATGCTTTCACAATTTTGAAAAGGTAACTAAAGATAAAATTAAAGATTCTTCTTTTACGTTGATTTCACAGGAATTGTTAGGAGTGAGAATAATTGGTGCAAAATGTTGCGATTTAGTAAATAAAAATAATAATTTCTTAATTTATGATTTATCTTGAATAAAGGTAATAAAATAATGGTTGGATTTTTCAAACATTTGAGTGTGAGATTATGGTACTACATTTTCTGATTACTTTATTATAGGCCTTTTTAACCTTGGCAGAAAAAAGGACATTGCATTGCCAAGCTAAATGAGAGGCCCTACATGAAAATGTCAAGAGTAATTTTATGTAAGATGTGAGAATAAACCATCAATACATTTCTGGTGTTTCCTGAAAAATCATAAACTGCCTTTGATACACAAATCAGAGAAACTTTAAGCTGCAGGCTGAGTTCTTACTTTGTACATATCATGTTTTACTTTATGCTATTCTTTTTTCTATATAAATGACAACAACTCCACAGATCATATGGGCTGATTTTGGATTTTCAGAGCGGGACAGATGTGTTATTTTTTTCAGTTTCACACATTATATACTGAGTGTCAATGTCAGCGTAATTTTTTAGCTTCAAAGCCCTGCATGCGGCTGCAAGTCTGTTCCAGATGTGGTTCCTGCAGGTCTCCCACTGGGAGCAGCATTAAGTGCTTCTATGTGATCATGCCATGTCTGCTGTGTGAAAGTCGGTGTATTCTCACATCCTGTAACCTGACACAGAGAAGTAGTTGAAGGGAGGATTGGTTTGCTCTACAAAATCTGTGGGATAAACTCTCCTGACTTCCTCTTTCATACTCTTCTGTCATTCTCCTTACCATTACAGATTTGCTGTGGCTTTGTCCTTGAACTTAGAGAATCTCAGAAGAAAGCAATGCCTTGAAAGTGTGACAGTGTCAGTGTTCTCGGAGGAGAACAGATTTTGCTCAGGAGAGATTAAATACAGTTTTTCTCAGTAGAAGTTTGTAATTTGGCACTTTAATGGAAAAAAAGAAACAAATAGTGTATTGTGTTGCTTTGTCCTTTTGCTCATAAATCTCTTTTGTGTCATTTTCAATAGCAACTGTTCATTCAGAGGAATTACTTCAAAATATCCACTGACATACATACTGTATACACATTCACTCCCAGTGGGGATGTGATTTGTGGGCTTCAAAAGGTATTGTCTCGTTCTATCCAGGATCTGGTGATTTGTCCCCAAAACAGAGGAGATGCTGATCCGTTCGTGGGACTGGGGTATTTTATTTAAAAATAGAATCTGACTGAAGTAGCTCAGAGGAAGGGACTTAGAGACTTGTTAAATACGGAGGTATTTGTTGGAAATATGACATTCAAAACAAAGTTTCAGCCCGTGGGATAGACTGGCGGTGTGCATCGGCATATTCTAGGACAGGATGGGTTCCTTCAGGTCTGAAAGGGAGTGATTAGAGATAGACTACATAATGCATTTCCCTGCAGCTTCTCGCCTGCATCATCTCCAGCACAAAATAGCTGAGGGAGATGTTCAGCCACGCCTGCATTTTTCCTCATCTAATCCGCATTGTAGTTTATGCTTGACCTCTTATCTCACTTCACTGTGCATTTTAATAGGCTGTGGCTGCATGTTAACAGTGCAAAGAGGATCTGCCTCCTCCGAACTAGCTGGGCCCCAGAGAGCAGGAACTGCAGGTTGCTGATAATTAAAAAAAAACACAACTCATTAGAAGTGAATGCTTTGAATCTGCTGCCTTGGTTGCAGTTCAAGAATCAGACGAGTATTTTTGTTAGCTCTGTAACTCTTATCAAACCATTCTTGTATAGGGTTGTCGACTCACGTCCCACTATCACCTGCTATATTGGCGCCAAAGACTTAAATGCTCATCTGAGCTTTGCTGTGCACTACAAAAAAGCTCTCTGGTTTCGCTCCCAGAAGCAATATAGTTGCATTAAAGCCTGACAGGCAACCAGTGTGTATGTGTGTGTGTATGCTAGTGTGTGGCTGTGAGGCAGCTTGAGGATCCTCTTAACACGATTGTCATGTGATTATTGCAACCAAACGCTGGTGCACACATGGTGTGTAGCCATCACAGGCAAACGATTTTTTCCACCTTCCTATGGACGGGCTTAAACATCATGGTGCCCTCACATTTAAAGACCCAAACTCACATCTTCTTCAAGACTGTCAAAATCCTCTGGGACACCCCGCTCTTTTATGTTGGGAATTGCATGGGATACATTTCAGGATGGCAGTAAGTAAAAAGAAAGTTTTTATTTTTTTTCTAAATGAGATGTAGATCATTTAGATGTAGATGTAGATGGAGGAGAGGCCAAACCTTTCAGCTTCTGTTCCTTAAATAGGCTGTTAAAAACCGTTACTTTCTTTGTATATCAATCTTGCTGTCAGTGAGTTTATTCCTGCAGAAAAACGTTTAAATTTCAGCCCTTGGTTGACCGGCATATACAAAAGCGTGTACCAGTTCCCACTAATATCCAGCAACTTTGCACAGCCATTGAAGAGGAGTGGAACAATATTCCACAGGCCACAAATGACAATCTGATAAACTCTATGCGAAGATGTGTTGCACTGCATGAGGCAAATGGTGGTCACACCAGCTACTGAATAAGGTACAAGGTACACCTGTGACTAATCATGATGTCAGATCAGCATCTTGATGTGGCACACCTGTGAGGTGGGATGGATTATCTCAGCAAAGCAGAAGTGTTCACTATCAAACATTTAGACAGATTTGTGGACAACATTTGAAAGAAATGGTAATATTGTTTATCTGGAATGAATTTTAGATCCTTGAGTCCACCTCACGAAAAATGGGAGCAAAAACAAAAGTGTTGCGTTTTTATTTTTGTTGAGTGTATATACACTGCTCAAAAAAAATAAAGGGAACACTCAAATAACACATCCTAGATCTGAATGAATGAAATATTCTCATTGAATACTTTGTTCTGTACAAAGTTGAATGTGCTGACAAAACAAAATCACACAAAAATCATCAATCATACATATATATATATATATATATATATATATATACACAGTATATCTATGTTGTTCTTATGATGGTTCTGAGAACTCCTGTTGAGTTCAGAGAATAGCGAAGTTTAAATTCTCATATCTCAAGATCACAAGCTAATTATCTTATTTGCCTGATATTATAAGTACATTTACTAATATAATGTGGTACTTTGTGTTTTTTAATCTCTGCCTTACAAAGCCTGTCCTCTTGTGATAAGATCACAATTACATTCTGCTTTCCAGAAACCTAATGTCTCACTCTTAGAAGTGAATGGCAGATTGATGAATGCAAATGCAAGGAAAATGATGTAAATGTTAAAAGGGAGCAGAAATGGTAATGAGTAACATGCAGTTGAAGAACAACAGATCTATAGATGATCTTTTTCTTTTCTTTGACTCAAAAGAAAAGAAGTAAAAAAAAACTAAAAAAAAACTAAATTTGTTGCAATCAAATGAAACAGGATCACAAAATCCTGAGTCTGCATATGAGCCCTGTGATCTTTTTGTCTTTGTGATGAAACATAATAACTATCATAAAAACAGCAAAAGACTAAAATGAATAAAACACTGCAATATTCTGAGCTTAAGATCCACTGGCTTTGTACATAGACTAACTGCATATTTTGCTTATTCTTCTTTGCAAAATGCACAGGTGGGAGTCTATGTAATACTGAAGGGATTTGGAGGCAGATGCAATGGATTTTGAAGGAGTATCATTTAAGAATTCATATATATTACTTTCAAAACTCAAAGCAAATCAAACATTGTAGGTGCATGGTGATCTATGCTTTCAGGAGACTCTCGACATGTGTACAGCAAAGTGGAAAAAATAGGAAAAAGAAAGAGTTTCAGAGACATTGAAAGGATTATACAACAAAGTCATCAGTATCCCTGAAGATCTAAAAACAGGATAAAACTTTAGTATTTTCTGTGACTTTGAGACACATGTTCTCAATATCTTCCCTGAGTCCTGATTCAGTCAGCGTGACTGACAGACGTGATAGATGAGCCTGATCCATCGTCTCTCGAAGACACATATGACATGTACGGATTCCCCGTTGGTATTTCCATGGCTTTGTAGCTGAGGGCTGCACGTTTTAAACAGGCTTCTGGTTGGCTGCTTAAAGAATCTTCTTAATTTGGCCTACCCACTTCATAATGTCTCAAAGTTTTAAGGTTAACTTACACAGTTGAATTTTACAATATTTCTACCCTCCCTTTAATCTGCAGTACAGATGAGCTGTCAGTCTTTATAAATGACAGTGTTGATTTCTTCTTCTTGTCCTTTCAGAAAAACAAAACATTCATAAACTTGAGAATCAGAGCTAGGAAAACACATTTTAAACTCAAATTACAGCTATAATCTGAAAAACAGTCATTTTTAAGAGGAGAATTATGATATTTTTTCAGAGTTTAAATTGACTGGATCAGTTCACAGAGTTATTATCTAATCCTTTATGCTAAAAACAACAGATATGTTGAGAAAAAAGATCTGCAAAGATGTCAACAAAGATGCTTAAGAATTAAATATATATGTATATATATGTATATTAATTTTAAAATCAGTCCACGGGATGAACTGTTGAATTGCAGGAATAATGGCATTAAAAGGCACCTGTGCTCACAATCATACAATTCACTTGGTCACATATCCATCAAGCTCTCCTATATGAAGAGTCTCGTCCTGCAGCTCGTGCTCATTTGGATGGTCATGGCTAATGCAGTAATCGCCGTGGATCCTCTTTTGCGTCACTGAGCGTGTCAAAGTCAGGCCATCAAATCCCCTGGAGAGGAGACCCATGCTATCTGGCTGTTCTCTGCACGTTTCTGCTGTCAATTTTCTCCTCCTATCTCCTCATGCCACTGCCTCCCTCTCTCTTTGTATCTCCTCTCCATATACTCTCGCTCTCTGTCAGTGGTGTATTTTTGGAGGGTAATTAGTTCCTTCAGACTGTCCACCACAGGCTCCCAGGCTCATCCTGTTAGCCGCATGTCTGATCAAAGAGTCTCCCACAGGCCATGGGTCTTTCTGCAGCCCTCTCCTCCTGAAGCTACAAGAGAAACTAACACACTCACTGTTTGTCTTTCTAAGTCTCAATCAGTGTTGCTTTTCCTTAAAGAGAAATGCTTGATTGTTTGGCTTGGCTCCATCCGTGCCAGAACCAAAACTTTTCAGTTTGACATCATAAAGACGGGGAAGGAAAACAAGAAAAGCTCAGAAGGTTTTGTAATTTGAAATGTGGCTGTCAGGCTAATTTTATGTGATTTTCATCATCAGAGACAAAAAACAGTTCTGATCAAAATGATAATGTGTTGAAAGACTCAACTGATGTTATAAAACATTTCATAGCACAAGCCAAGTATTTTCAAGTAAGTCTAAATCCAAAACACTGATTATTTATACAACATTACAGTGTTTTCTGCCTTGCTAATGTTGTTTACTTGGCTTTAAATAAACAACATTAGAAAAATTGTTTTTATTTATCTGGTACTGTGGTTCACTCAATTTGATCTCATGCTCAGTTACAATTTTGTACACTTTTCATTGAACTTATCAAAAAACATCATGTTATTTTTTGATAATGTATCATGTAGCATTGTTGCATCGCTATGAAGATGCTCTGTCTGCGTTCTTGAAAATTCACTTTTCTCCACATGCTGAATGCTTGGGGTGGTGAAGTGAACATGGGACCTTGCCTTATTTTCTCATTAGTTTCGCTTATTTTTTGATTACTTAGAGGACTCTTAGACTATGCATGTATTTATTCATGCATGAGCAGGTTTCAAATGCTTGGTTTTGTATTACCCTCTGCACACACTTAAGCCTTACTTTAGCAGGAGAAGTTACACATGATCATCTGAAGGGTAAAAGAGAGAAGAAGTTATATTTAACACTCTTAAGCCTAGAATACTTAAGATTGTCCCGGAAAAAAAAAATAATAAAAAAACAAGTACAGGGAATTAGGGGAATTACTCCAAGAGAGGATTTATTTAACTTTTTCTATGCAACAAAGAACAAAAGGTCCAATTAATTGACTGATTATAATTGCCCTGGATTTCCCTCAGCCAATTACAGGCTTTACCAAGGTTCTGGTGCCGCAGCAAATCAGCAAGCGGTGGGCAGTTTTTAAGGCAGGTACCAAGAGCTGAAATTACACAAGTGTCTCCAGAGAAACGTCATTTTATTAAGGCTTTAAGGAGCAGCTCGCCTCAGCCAGTGACCTGAGGAAACTTATAGACTTTACAGCAGCACAGTAATGAGATGTTAGTGGTTTTAATTCCCTTTGCTCAAACAATTTTTATTTTTCAGTTTTTTAAATTGTGACTAATACTTCTATTACACAAGGTTTGCAGAAAGTACACGGTCTACAAAGAACTGCAGTGCCAGTCAGAAAGGTGATAATAAAAGGCATCTTAGAATAATTTTGGCTTTTGAAGTAGCTTATTTCTGAAGGGTTTCTGAAAAGTTAAATTTTATGATTTAAAATGTGGTTCCAGAGAGTTGCAGTTAAGATATACAGGCTTTAAAACTCGGCCAAGAAAGGTTACATTTCTGCCAGAATTATATCTGACGCTTGTTTGATAATTATAATCCTGGGTGTGGATAAGGGAAGATCCACCATAACTTCAAACTTGTGCATTGAATTCTTATTTTTAAAATGCTTTGAAAATGTTAAAATTAGGGTGATGGCAATGAGCCCTTTCAGCTTCAAAGACTTGGAGTTCATCACCGAGATAAATCATCATGGAAGCATTCAAAAACCAGGTCAGAAATTATTTTAGATTTTTGAGAAGGAAAAATCCTTTAAATAAATACACAAGATCTTATTTTCAAAACTGGTGCTACTTTTACGTTGTTTTATTAGCTTTTAAGAGATTCCTGTCTCATTACTTATCACAAACAAACTCCTTTCTTGAATGAAAATCAAATAAAATTTTACACCAGATAAAATTTGCTTGTTAAATTAGTAACTGCAAATTCTTCTGTTTGATGCAGAACCACTGGATTCTACTTTCGTCCTTTATGCTTGACTGCATATTGCCTGCAGTCATGTGATCTTATTGTTTGGTTTGCTCAGACATCATAATGAAACTTCCCCCCCTGAGGTGAGCTGAGGCTTGCATCAGAGCTGCAGTGTTGTTATCAGACCCAGACAGAGCTGTGCAGGTTTACACAGCTCATCTCTTAATGGACTTTTCCTGCTCCGGCAAGTCAGTCAGTTTTTGAGAACGTGAACAATTGAACTGATTCAGGATGTCTGGAAGATGTTCATCACGACACGCTCATTAGACATGCTTACGACTTTACTGTATGAACAGCGGATATTACATTTATTTCAATACAAAGGTTCCTCTAACATTGTACAGATTTGATTAAAGTGAACTTGTTCAGACAGCCCAGTTTTATCTGAGAACGCTTTGGTAAACATCAGCCATAGAGAAGAATAATAATAAACCCAACACGGCTGGGAATAAGACAGCAACCAATAAGCACAAAAAAGACTGTTTGTTCTTGTTGTATTTTATACTATTCATGATGAAAGATCTTAACTGCAACTGTTTTGATGTAAAAGAAAAAATCTGGCTACACCTTTACTTTATTCAGTTGACATTTAAGACTTTTATTTTTAATTATAGCTAATACTTTCTTTAAAAAACAAATAGTACAAGCTGAAGTACTTTCAGTATTTTCTACTTATATTAGTATAAAACATGATGCACATTATAAAATTGTGCAGAGAAAAGCATAATAGGTAAATGAGAGTATTAAAATGAAGCTTTTTTTTGATTTGTGGAGCATAAATGGACTCAATTATAAATTTGTGTTTTATTTAGTTGTTTAAACATCCCCTTTAGTGACTGTTTATATCTCTGCAAACCAAATTTGTCCTCCTTATCTTTTTTATTTAAAAAAGTTAATCTCTTAACTGACTCACGCAGCGAATAAAGAGCCTGTTTTTTGATGGTTTCATACTGTGAAAGCCTTCAATAATATGCACATCTCTACTTGACTTGAAAGCTGTGATGGGAAATTTCATGTTTAGATTTTCAACATGTTTGTGTCTTACACACATAAGTGATTTTGTTATTCAAAGACACAAAAAAGGCAAACAGCTGGCATTCAGTGTTGAGTTCAGAGAACATAACCAAGAGGTTATAAACATATAAAAGGTAATTAGATCAATTATTTTAAAGTAAAAGTTGGAGGTGAGAGAAGCCTTAGTAGACCTGTCTCCAGTGTTTATAACTTTTCTCTGGTGGCTTGACTGCATGCTGTCCCACGTGAGGCAACATTTTCTGCTCAGACAGACGTAGGTCTGTGTGCCACCACAAGCATTACTTGTGGCAGTTTTTCACAATCTGATCTTCGGTTCAGCCTTCCATACACAGAGGCTGTTTGTCCTGCTTTGACTGAAATCCTCTACTGATAGAGATGGACAGTTCAGCAGCGAAATGCTCTGTCAACATCCTGCAAGAAAAGAGAGGGAACATACCTTTTTTAAAAAAATGCAAACATTTCACATTAGAAGAGACTGTTTGGCAAAGCTTAAAATAAGAACTTCTTTAATTGAGCTCCATTTTTATACTTGCTTAAGTTTTTGTCATATTTTAAATAAGGTCATCATTAAATTATCATTTGAATTTCATAAATTATCATGAATCCTAACATGGTCAATGTGTCCATTATTTGCAGTAGCTATTTGTGCAGTAGCACAAATAGCTACTGCAAATAAAATGATCTATTTGTTATAGCCTACAAGTTGTTCAGTTTCTCCTAAAATAAACTGAAACAGCTGCAGTTTGGACACAAATGGTTCGAGTGTATGTCCCAGTCTATTGTCATTACTGCAGTATAGTAAATCATAACAGATTTTACTGACTGATGGTTTCAAGGGAAAGATGAAGTAAAGATAAGGTATTTTCAGTGGTTTTGTCGAGAAATTGTGAGGGATAAGCGAGGAATTTCTCCTGAAGAATGTTGTATTTTTCACACAGACTTTTTATAACCTTTATTTATCAAAAGCAGCAAGTTAAGCAGCAAGCTCAGCACCTTAGAGAAGAAACATTCCCCACCTGCTCTGGCCTCTTTACACCGTCTCCTTCTCATTTCAGTATCCAATGTTTTATCACTTGTCTTTTAAATGTCTTGAGGAAGTTTGGATATTATGCTGTAGGAATAAACTGGAATCGATCTGATTTGACTGAGTAAGAAAAGGCTGCTGAAGATTTCATGGAGCTCAACTTATGCTCTGACAATCCAATGATATTATTACCTACATTTGAAAAAAGATATTTACATATATGAGGCGAAAAGACAATTGTTTCCATTATCACTCTCGGACATTAAATCAGGTTAAACTTTTCACTTTTAGGTCATTTCGGATTACCATTTTTAAAATTTTCTAAATGTGAGAATAGTAGTTTTGCATATATTTTGTCAATTTTTTGGGAATTAGCTATTAAACCACCTATTCATTCAAACATTTTTGTTACCCTTCTGCAAGCTTCTCACAATGGTTTGCTGAAACTTTGCCTCTTTTCTCCTGACAGAGCTGGTGTCACTGAGTCAGGTTTGTTGGTACGACTTTTGAGCTTGGCCCAAAAGTTCCATCTAATTGAAATCAAGTTTTTTTTAATGGACTCATAAAAACTACTTTTTGGTTCTTTAGCTACTTTGAAAATAATTTGGTGGAACAGTAAAGGTCATTGTCCATTGGAGGAGCCATTTGTCCCCAAGCCTCACCTTCCTGGCTTTTATTGAGATGTTTCTTTAGTATTTTTTATATCATATTGTTCCCCTTATGATGGCGTCTACAGTTTGTGAAGTGCACTGGTGTTGTTCTCAGACTCAAATGTAACCTTGGTCATGATGGATAAAAAACCCCCGATAATTCTAATAAAACACAGGAAATGTCTTCAAAAATCGCAGTCTTTGTTCCTGGATGTGTTTGTTTGCTGTAATCTGTTTGTTTTTTTTATGTTGCTCTTGACTTCCTGATCCTTCCTGACTGGCCTTGCAGGTCATCTCATTATGGGTAGAAACACTCTATAGGTCTTTCAGCTTTCTTTTGGCATTGAAACAGACATCCTCACCAGGGCTTTGCCAAGTTGTTTAAAGGCCTGTTAATCTTAATGTAGGTAAGCTTTTGCTCCAGAATTTTTAAATGATGATGAAAAAAATAATAAAGTAACCTTTAAAGGAAACAAGAAGGATTTTATTTATCCTATAACCATTGCTAGTCTGATTTAATGGAAAGTGTTTGTCTCACCTTATGCATTACAGCTAAATATCTGGATTTCATTGGACTCTTTCTTTAGTTGGTCCTGGTTCATTCCCTGAACTTATCATTAAAAAATACATCAAGATCATGGTGAAGATTTTCTGTAAGAAAGTTTTGTTAACTTTTAGTCAGTTTTATAAGGAGATAATGTCAATATGGTTGACATTTCACCGTCTCTGACAGAGACGACTATCTTAGTTTTTGCTAAACATAACAATCCTGTGTTTCTGTTGTATTTGTTTTTATTTAACTTAAAAAATAACCTCAGAAGACAAATAAATATAGAGATTTTATAAGGACTTATACATCATTAACCACCATATTTGTATAAAATTTTCATCAGCTTCTGCCTGTTTGTTACTGTCTCATATGCTTGGGAAACATAGCCTTGATGTGAGAAAAAAATTAATCTTTGACTCCCTATAATAACTTTCTGTTTGCAGACTGAAAATAAATCTGTTTGGAGGGGTGACCTTTCTGCAGTATTAGTGTCAAGTATAATTTACTGGCACTGATAATCAGAGACATCTCCACAAAGCCCCAGTTTAACTCAGTCAATGTAAAGTGGCATTTTTTTTTTTTTTTTTTTTTTGTGCCATTTTTGCTAATCTTCTGTTAATTTTTTCATCGTCGTCTCCCTCTGTTTTTTTCCAGGCTGCTTCTCATCCAAGGCAGAGGACAGATTATTCCGAAGGTTGTTCCGAAGATACAACCAGTTCATCCGACCTGTGGAGAATGTGTCTGATCCAGTTACGGTGGAGTTTGAAGTGTCCATATCACAGCTTGTTAAAGTGGTGAGAACACAGAATCCATCCATCGGCTCTTTTATCTATCATAAATTATTTGTTCAGCATTTATGTTCTTTCTGTAGGATGAGGTGAATCAAATTATGGAAACTAACCTGTGGCTGAGACATGTAAGTGCTGCTGTGATTTTTATTTGCTATGTGTTTCATCAGTAGCGATACACTAATCTCATGATACAATGCGATATGTGGTATGTGGCTCACAATGCAATTTGATACATTTTTAAGATTTTCAGAAATATTTTAGAGGGACAGAGGGATTTTGGTGACATTTTGTGACTGTTCATAGATTTGGATTGAATTAATTGAACTGATGGTCTAATACTGGTGTAATGAATGTTGTTTTTGTTATACATTTGCTTTGTTTAAATGTTAATTGTGTGGCTTTGTGTATTTGGTTATGCAGAAAAGGAACCTTTTTTGTCTTATTCACATATTATATAATGCAATTAATTTTTTTCATTTCATTATTTAATTAAATGGGTAAAAATGTCATGTGTGATAGCTGTCATTTAAATCATGCGGATTTGACATAAAACTCAAAGTAGGATTTAATGTATTGATATTCGCAGATGAAAAATCGATGTGCTCTGAGGAAAACAAATATAGATAAATATCGTAGAATAGAAAAAATTACACAGCCCTAATGTCAAGTGTTTCTGTTTTACTGTCCTTCAGGTTTGGAACGACTATAAACTGAGATGGACCCCTGTTGAATACGATGGCATCGAGTTCATACGAGTTCCATCCAACAAAATCTGGAGACCGGATATCGTCTTATACAACAAGTATGTTTTGATAAACAGATGATAGGAGGAATATTTTTTTGTTAAATCATGTCTGTTTGAAATTCTGTTATAAAAAATGTTAAATAAACCTTAAATACAGACCAATAAAAAACATCAGAATTAAAAACAGAGGCTAAGTGTTACACATTTTTTGATTGAGACTGTATTTTGTTTGCTACAATGTCAGTTGTTTGCTCAAAATCCTCTGACGTTTAGAATAAACGTAATAACCTTAGAAATGTTCTCCCACAGTGCTGTTGGTGACTTCCTTGTAGAAGACAAGACCAAAGCTTTGCTGAAGTTTGATGGCACTATCACTTGGGTCCCCCCAGCTATATTCAAATCCTCCTGCCCAATGGACATCACCTACTTCCCCTTTGACTACCAGAACTGCTCTATGAAGTTTGGGTCCTGGACCTATGACAAAGCAAAGATCGACTTGGTGCTCATTGGCTCAAAGGTCAGAAATTAAAAAAGAAAAAAAATCTTGGATATATATATTGTATTATGATTTTATACATAGTTTTTAGTCAATATTTTTTCCACTAGCATTAAAAATATGGCTCATGTGATTGTATAAATGTTAAAATCCCACCCACGTCAGTGAAAAATAGAGGTTATAACATACAGCTTCTGTTGCTCTATACTTTTCATGTTATTACAGAAGCATCTCACGTTATGCACAATATACATATTTATCACATTCTACCAAAAACATTCTTTAAAATATTGATTTTACAATCTATTACATGATGTTAAATTGTACAAACATGAAATAATTTTGTACAATTCAGCTTTCACATTGTTAGAAAATAATAAGTGTCTACCTTATAAGGATGTTAATGATGCAGATCAATAATAGAGAAAGTTTCTTGTCTATTGGAACAGATTAAGTTTGATTTTGTGTTGAGACATAGAGAGATTTTGTTGTTATTCAGCAGATTTGACATGACAATTTCTATTGTATCAATATTTGTTTTTTTCTGACACATATGTAACACAAAAATACCCTTGAATTGTTAAATATTGCCACATTTCTAATATAGAGCTTCTTTTCAAATGTATATTTTCCAGGTGAACCTGAAAGACTTCTGGGAAAGTGGGGAGTGGGAGATTATTGATGCGCCTGGATACAAACATGACATTAAGTATAACTGCTGTGAGGAAATCTACCCAGACATCACTTACTCCTTCTACATCCGCCGCCTGCCTCTTTTCTACACAATAAATCTCATCATCCCTTGCCTCCTCATCTCCTTCCTCACGGTGCTGGTTTTCTATCTCCCGTCAGACTGCGGGGAGAAGGTCACCCTGTGCATCTCCGTCCTGCTCTCCCTCACTGTGTTCCTGCTGGTCATCACTGAAACCATCCCCTCCACGTCGCTCGTCATCCCACTGATTGGAGAGTATCTCCTCTTTACCATGATTTTTGTAACTCTGAGTATCGTCATTACTGTCTTTGTGCTGAATGTCCACTACCGTACTCCAATGACTCACACGATGCCGGAGTGGGTGAGGATGGTGTTCCTCGGGGTGCTGCCCAGAGTGATGCTGATGAGACGGCCGATTGACCAGGGCTGCTCATCACCTGCCAGAATTACAGGAGCGACAGGAGGAGGAGTCACCGGCGGAGGAATTAAGAAGAGAAAGACCAGCATAGGAGGAGGAAGCAGCTCTGGAAGTGTAAGTGTTGGAGGCATAACTGGAGGCGTGGCATGCCCACCGCTGGATAGTGGCTCAGGGGGAGGTGGGACCTCCTCGGCTGGTGGCTCCATGAACTGTGTGGAATATGGCGACGTGAACCGTGACCTTAACCGCGACATGACCAGGAGGTGTCCCTACAGAGGCAAGGAGGTGCCAACTCCTGTTCCTCCACCGATGGTTCCTCCACCTCCTCCCCAGGCAAACCCGGCTCAGGGGCCTCCAGAGTCAGAGCCACCAAAGGTGCCGAGGCCTCTGAACGCCTCGTCGCCTGTCAATGCTGTCGTTGCTTTTTCTGTGGTGTCGCCGGAGATCAAGCAGGCCATCGAGAGCGTGAAATACATCGCAGAGAACATGAGGACACGCAACAAAGCCAAGGAGGTAAGCAAGCATTTAGTTTGGCATGTGTGTTGATTATTTATATTATATTAAGTTTCTAATCCTAATTAGATTCAAAATTTCTCTCTGGGGAAGACCTAATAATACCGTAAAATTAGTATGCAGTAGCTGCCTGTTAAGTCGTGTGGAGTGGGAAAAGGCCTCTGGGTGATGGTTGAAAGTTGATGCTTTAAAGTGATGCTGCACAGATTTTATGTAAGAAAACAATAATACATAAATAACTTTCATAATACAAAATCCATAATAAATATCTTTAGACCAAGTCCAATATTTGCATGTATAAATTTCAATTGACATTAAAGCAGAACAAGTAGTCACATTAACATGATCAAAACATTAGTTTGATGTTAATAATAATAATAAAAAAATACATTTACATTTTAGTAAACAGTATGTCTTTCCAATCAAGTGTTAAGCTCTTTAATGAGTGCTCAAGTATTTAACTTTTTGTGGATTTCTGTCTTAAATACAAGCAGTTTTACAGATCTCTCAAACTGCTTCATGAATATTATGGTGACTTACTATCCTATAACATAAGATAATATTATGGCCTTTCTGACGTTTTCTTGTGGCATTTACAATTCTGTGTAAACTAATGTTTCTTCAGTTTTGGATTTACCGTTTTCTTGTGAAATGAGATTAAAAAGTGAAAAACAAACAGAAGGGGTCAGATATTTCTTCTGCCAAGAACAAGCTGTTTAATCCAATAGTGACCAAGGTGATGTGTGTGATGCTGAAGGCTGTAACTAATGTCTCAACGTAAAAGCATAAATATTTTATGATAGAAACAACAAAGAAGTGGCATTAGGTGAACTTGTTTGCTCATTGATCAGGTACTTGATGCTTTATGTTGTCAGAACTGACTAACTGAAAACACAAAAAGTCAGATCTCTGAAAAAATGTTACTAAATTTATTACATTTCATGCAACAAAGATCAAGTTTTCGAACATGAAGAAGAATGTGATCTCCAAACAAAAATAATTATTTTATAAGATAGAAAAAAGATATGATGACCTTTCAGCACTGAAAAGACGAAAACTAATCACCTAATTTATCACATACTTTTTTCATGTTAGTGTTTATTAAGGGGAAAAAATTAATTAATAAAATTTGTCCTTTTACCATATTCTTATTCAATAAACTGAACTGTTATCATTACAACATACAGTATATGAATTCACACATGCACTGATTGACTATCCTTAATCTGTTCAATATTGTTTTGGATCAAGAATCTTTACATTTAAGAGACAAAGTTTTGTTCTCACAGTTTGCACAACAAATGCCTGTTCATACAAAAGTGTGTTACTTCTGCATGGTTAGTAAAAGTATACTTTTCTTTGTAAACACTGTAGAAAGCATTTTCCCTCTGCTATATTTGGAGTTTAAAGCTGCTTGTTTGTTCCAGAAGCAGGGTTTTGTGCACGTCGTCCTCACATTCTGGATAGGCCTGATATCTTTGTTGCGTCGCCTCCATCCTTCCTCAGCAACACGCATCTTTCTTCGAGGCTTGGAGAATAGTTAAACTGCTTCCTCAAAACGCATAATAGCATTATGGTCACTGGATAATCATAATCTTATTTTGCACACCTGAAAAACCAGATATAGCACCAGGAAAATGTGCTTGGCTCTAAAACGCTTTCCAACTAACAACCTAAAAAGGAAAGATATTCCAGAAATATTTTTTGTATTTGATATTTTCTGTTGCCAACACTTTCTCCGTAAGCCTTTTATTCACCTTGAGGTGTTTTTTTTTTATTATTTACCTCACAAGTTTTTTGTGAAATCCATGTATTGGAAGTAAACTTTTTTATTGACTGCATATGCTTTAGATTCTAGTTTCACACAGTGCATGATGTCCTTTCCGTTCTCTCTTCAGGTGGAGGATGACTGGAAGTACGTTGCCATGGTCATCGACAGGATTTTCCTGTGGGTTTTTGTGACAGTGTGTGTGTTGGGAACTCTGGGACTTTTCCTGCAGCCACTTATAAGCTTCTTAAAATGAAGAACTTGTCTTGCCTCTCTTTTCCCCCCTTCTTTACTTGTCTTACTGATAATTTCTTTACACCTTACTTGAGTTACTCCAGGAAATATCCGGCACTTAGCAGTGTCAAATCAAGCACAAGACCATTGTTATTCCTTTTTTAGGGTTTTGTCACTTCCTCTCTCTGTGTCTGGGGTGCCATCATCAACCATCCTACTTAGCTCTCTTATGTAGATTTCCCTAGACTGAAGCACATCTCTTTATTCCTCATCTGTTTGCTCTTTCAGCTGCCAGTTCAATGCTATAGCAGTGCTGCTATCTTGTCTCCCTCCCAGTATCACATATTTTCTGAAACCTGAATTTCACCTCATCTCCCTTCTGTTTATTTATTTTTTTACCTCTCCAGTGTTTTACTTTGAGCTCCCACTGGAGGCATCTTTCCACTGTCACTCCTTGGAGCAGCAGCTTAGATGTCAGTTTCCAAGAACTCTTTGGAAACACATTTCAGTAAAAAGAAGAAGAAGAAGAAAATTACTTCAGAAGAAGTAATTTGCAGTAGCACTTACTTGTTGTAGGCCAGTTCAGTAAACCACAATCTGGCCCAATAATGACACTGAGTTGGGAATTATAGCACAAATGCTCTTTTCTAGATATAATGACATAGATATGTTTTCTGATAGAAGGTAATGATCTGTTTATTCATGTTTTCCCTGTAGAGAAAAACAAAAGCATAGTGCATGCTGGCCTTTAACCTATAATAATTACATGTTTTCCAGTATATTTATATGCACAAGATATGAATTCAGGACAGGAGTTTACAATGTATGGAGGCACTTTTAACCACAAAATGTACAATTAAACCTGTAAATGACTTGAAACAATAAAAATGTTTAATGTAAATTATTATAATTAGTAACATTTCATGTTTTTGGTTTTCATTATTGTATTTCCTATTTTTTCTATCTTTTTTGTTATATTCAAATAGCATGTATGGCTCGTAAAGCTGCTGATTTTTTTCTTTTGTGAATCTGCTGTGACACTTAAAAAATAAGTCTATGCCCAAAATATCTCCAAACAGAAAGAAACATACGACCGACTTAATATAAAATATGATAGTTTTCAACCTTCTTTTGCAGATGGTTGCAAGGTGTTTTTGATTCATAGACATTTTCTATATAACATATTTGATCTGAGTAGCTGCAAGCTGGACTCCCTCATGAAAATCTTCCTCTGAATTTCCAAACTAGAATCAGTGTCTTTTTATTTTTAAAGGTTTTTTGTTTATAGGCTCTTGTTGCCTTTGACAGATGTGACACAGTAAAGCGGGTTGTGAGAGAGAGGAAGAACAAGGGGCAAAGGTCATCGAATCTGTGACGGTCGTGTCGAGGAATAAGGCCTCGATACATGGGTTGCGCTTTAACTCGTGCACCACGCTGCGCCCAAAGTGTCTGCTTTGTTTTATCAATTTTGAAATTGTGATATTTTTAAACACTTACTCATTGAGTTTGAAATTATGTATCTGTAGTAACAAACATACTTTCGGAGTATAATGTAAGTGAGCATGTTCAAATGATGATTATTGTAGTAACTTCTGTGGGAATTGTTTCCAGAAAACTCCCTGGTAAAGAAAAGAGGTAAGTTCATAGTGGCATATAAAAGACACAATCACATGAATTATTGTGCATCTAGAAGATGCTTTATTCTTCAACCACACACATTTAAAGGTCACTCGTGAGACTAAATGTGGCTGTCATCTCTAACAGGCACGTACACATGAATGTGTTCAATGTTTAGAGTAGCGACAGCTCAACATCTCAGAAAAGTAGAGTCACTGTGGCTTTGAGTAGCCCATCTCATGCCTCTGAACAGCTCAGCAGTTCAGTTTAATCCCTACTTGAGTCAGTGAGCATGCACATATATGTTCCTGCACATGTGCTTGTTGGAGAG
This sequence comes from Alfaro cultratus, assembly GCA_903066825.1. NCBI lineage: Eukaryota > Metazoa > Chordata > Actinopteri > Cyprinodontiformes > Poeciliidae > Alfaro > Alfaro cultratus. The sequence continues at coordinate 183,457 of CAEFZX010011406.1, forward strand.
GAGAACAAAAAAGGCTGCACGTGTCTCCGGAAGATGCAAGAGTAGTTGAGATGGTGACAGAGCTAAAGCATGTGAGTTCCTGTGTGTGCCTGGTAGCATGAGTCTCACTGAAGTCGGATTAAGGGATGGATGGAGGCTGAATATGGAGATGAAGGGGGAGCTGTGGTACAGACACACACAGTAACCAATCTGTCTCAGTCTTCAGCCTGACAGTCACATCATCTTCTGCCTGTGACAGATTGAGGATGTCAATTAAAGATCCACCGGCTTTTCAATCTATATTTGGACTGTAGCTGTCTGATGCGTGGAACACTAACAGGCTCTAGTCACTGCAATGCTTCTCAAACTAATAACATAGAGAGAGAAAAAGTAAACAAGTGGGACACTGCTGTGCTCTTTTACCCCTCTTCTCATAATTAACCCTCCTCCTATTGCTTCAGGACAACCTTTTTACTTTGATTTCAGCAACAGAATGGAAGAAAGACTCAGAAATCAGCAACTTCAAGACAGCTTGGGCCACTTAATCTGAATTTGAAATGGTTTTCCTTTCATATTTTAAAAGCAGGCAGACCTTTGATTCATTGTACTTCAAGTTCTTGGTGGCAGTCAGGTCATAGCAGAGTGCTGCGCAGCTCTGGGTGGTAAATTCAGGGATTATACATTATTGAGACCATCACATGGATGAATATTTTACATGATTCGTTGCAGCTAACTCTTGACTGTTGGAATCCAGCTCATGGATGGCAGACCTTCCTGGACTGAGGACATTTCCTTACTATACAGCTTCTCTTTTTGTCTGTCTCTTTCCTCATACTTCTTGCCCTTTACTTGAAAGTTTTTTTTAACCTGTGCACATGTTAAAGACACTCGCGGTGGAATTACAGGATGAGACAGGGTCACTGCACCGCAGAGAGGCGGATGGTGAGCTAGGCTGCTCTTTTCAGCCACTGGGTGCAGAATGGTACATGCTTGCAGTCAGCCAACCATGGATAAGCAAAGGAGACTCGGAGCTAAATAATTCATTCCAATGGGAGCCTTCAAAACACATGCACACACAGATAAAGGGTATTCTACTTTTCAAAACTAGCTACTACTTGCACTAGATTACTGTCCACACGTACCCATAGAGAGCAAGTTTCTAATTTTACCCCTGGTTAATATTTATAGATGTGGTGAAGAATCATTGACCTGGAACTATAACAATAGCTTCTTGAGTTTTCTTGGTCAAGAAATTAATAAAAAGTTTTAGCTTTTATTTTAGCTACATATATTAATCAAAGTTTAATTACTAAAAATATACATTTTATACTATTTGTTTTATTGAACTGGATCCTAATGTAGCCTCCTTTTTGCAGTGGATTTCTCTAAACGTTAACTCTAACCTACATACGTTCACTTTGGTATTACTAATTATTCATAGAAATTCAGATTAACTTGGAATGTCTGTCATGAACCTTTATAAAATCATAATGTTGTAGTGAAGTTGTTATTTACATAGAAGTTGATTGAAATTGCATTGACAGTCAGAATAATTGTCCAGCTTAAAAGCAAAGTCAGATAAAAAAAAAAAAGTAAAACTTACTGTAACAGTTTAAGTAAACACAATTTTTCTATTTGGGTATGACTCCGGCTTGTGGCACTTTAAATATCCTGTTCTCAGTATTCCTTTATTGTGTATATATCACAACTGTGTATATATTATGATTGTAAATATCCACACAAGGCAAAGATGCATAGAAGAATATGTGTATTTTCTAATGCAGACCAACAGAGAGGACTACATGGACAAATATGCCTGGGGGCTTTAAAGTAATTTTCAACATAAAGTATACAAAGTAAATCAAAAGAAATATTTGTGGCTGAAGTTGTTTACTTTAGGCATTTTCTTTTCACAATGTCATGTAAAATCCACCTGAAGTGGACTTAATGGTGGTAAAATGTCTCTTTTTTATGTTTAGATCGTATCTACTGAAGCTTTAATGCATTATTAAAAATCAGTTGGATTTCTCAGCTTTATTGTGAAAAACTGCTTGAGAGGGTCTTTCAGAATGAGGTTTCTCTCCCGTTCTTCCTTTTTGTGCTGGAAGGTGTGAGAGGACGTGTGAAAGTGCAGAGGCAAGCAGCACTCAAGTCACACTTTTATTAGGAGGAAGCTGTGAAGGATTCAGCACCTCGGACAACAATTGCCGCATCCACACACTTTCACCATTTCAGCACCTTAAATGACAGCTGCAGGCACAGAAAAGACCAAAAACCTGAAATGTCACATGTTAAAAACTGTGGAACACCCAAAAACCATGAGAAAATTTACTAGCAAAACATTTGCCTCCATCAACAACAACATAAGGGAAATGTGGAATGTCTGTCCACATAGGTTTCTGTATTCAGCTGTATAAAAAAATTATTTATAATTTTTATTTCAGTTATTCAGTTTCACATCGTGTGGTTTAAAAGATTGTAACAGCAAATAATTTGAATTTAAATTTAAAAGGTATTAAGCTTAAAGTTAAAAGTAATTATTCAAAAAATACTTATATACAATAAATTAGAATATGCATCCAAAGAGACTCAATGTTCAGATTAAAAGTACCTTCAAAAAATTACTTTTAGTAAAGTATTATAGATACTTTTAATTAATTCCACATTTCTGTCTTAATGCATTTTTATTGCTCTTAACTGCCAAAACAAAACATTGTTAAAGTGCACACCAAACCATGTTTTCTTTGTTTGGACTTAAAGCTCCAGAACTTCCAGGTTTCTGCATCAGTGAAGCACCAAACATACATTCATGGAGAGGCATAAAGAGCAAGCAGAGGACGAACTGGACAATATATATATATATATATATATATATATATATATATATATATATATATATATACTCAAATCTGCTTTGAGTATATATACTCAAAGCAGTATACTGTATACATGCATGCTTAATGCATGCATGTATCTCTGCATGCATTAAGCATGCAGAGATACAGACATGATTTTGAATATTTTTATTGTCTTTTCAGACTTGAATACACAGAAAGAGAAAATAAATGTGCAAACACAGCTTGTTTGCACACATTAACAAATAAGTCACTCTCTCCTCTGATCACCAACTAGAGTGTCTTATAAAAGTATTCATACCCCTTGGGGTGACTGGTTCAGCAGGTTAATTTGAAAAGTTGTGTTTTCGTTTCCATTTTCACGTTCCACATATGGGTGTGCTTCTGGGCAGCCATCTTTCATCTGATACCCAGAAAAAACCCCAACACTACCAAATATCTTCAAAATTCACCTCAGCTTATCAGCATCCACCCATTTGCAACGTCAGAATAAATCTCAAAAATCTATTAGAAAACATTAGTTAAATAACATGAAGGTAACAAGAAGGTGGTGACATTGGATTTTATTTAGGGGTATCAGATTAAAGGGATAAACATATATCAATCTCATCTTAGCTTTCTTATTTTTAACTAAAAAAAAACAATCTTGGAAATAGTATATCTTTTTTCTTCCAATTTGTACGTAAGTTCTACTTTGTGTTATTCTATAACATAAGATTATCTATAACATAAAATTTCTATAGAACATATTAGAGTTTGTGAAAATATTAAAAACATACGAATACTTTAGCAAGTCAAAGTACTTTGAGTGTCTCGATTCATTCCTTCTTTTACAGCTGGAATTAAGAGCTTATGACACATTTACATCTTATTTTGGGGTATTTATCTCTCTTTTAAAAACAATGTCACTGCATTTGTTGTTGTTGCGTAAGCAATCTTGGTTTATAAAGTATTTTCAGAAAGATATACATGGTATTTTAAACGCCACATTGGTCCTGACAGCTCTAAATATTTCCTAGTGGGATATGATAATGAAATTGTAAAGCATGGAAATCCCGATTTCATTACTTCCATGCATTATATAAATACATTAACATTTATCTGTCTGCATGATGTTCCATATTTAAGCATGCTTAAACCCAGTAATTGTTACCCTGATGATGGAAGTTGAGGAATGACCTGAATAATTAGGATTCGTCTACTTCAGACCGTGAGCTGAGAAAGTCCAACATTTACCAACTGAGGTATTTGGAAGTTATAAAAATGTAATGAAGACATTGCCAAATTCCCAAAAATCAAAAACTATGTTAAAACCATCATAGATCCAAGTAGAAATTGCTTTACTTTAGTCAGAACACATGCAGTCACGTCTTTCTCGTTTAGGATAACCTTTCCTGGATAATTCCTTCAAATCAATTACTCCAATATTTTAAGATTTATGTTATGTGTAAATGCTTGATATTCCAGAAGTAGAAATGGACTCATCAATATGCCTGTGTGATATGACACAAATTTTGCGAGTTCAAATACTCATATATGCACGTAGAGAGTAGTACAGTATTCTAGGGTTTTGTATGTTGCAGACATGATTACTGGTCTTCTGAGAGACTGTACTGCTGCAATGTCCTATGGGCATCACTTTCCTTCAATTATCTTTTTTTATCAGATCAATCAGATGAAATCAGAAGGAAAACCAGTTTGAGGCAGTTGAACTGAGGTGTCATGTTTCAAGTCAATAACAGTCTGTCCTGGTGGGGAGGAAGAATAGGGAACATTTTCCTGCTAGATTTTTCCAGGTCACGATTGGAAGATCCAGATTTCGTTCTGAATCTCAGTGATCATTCAGTGAGTATGAAAATTCTCACTTTCTTACCATTTTGCAGTTAAAGATTCATGTGCTCTTGCATTAGTCTGTAATTCTCTGGCAAATTAAAGTGTAAAATAACTGAGCTTGAAGCGTTGTTGAGGAATGGGTGATTTTCAGATCAGATTTGAAAAGCATCTCCTTAAGTCATCTTATATCTCTTTTGGGAATTTCTCTGGTATCAAAGCTTATCTAGGATCGTTTTATTGGCACATGTGAAACTACTGACTTAGAGTTTGGCTTTGAAGTATGTGTGAGATTTAAATTTCCTTTGCTCTGCAAACTCCTCTCTCACTTATCAGCATGTTTTCTTAAAAAGAAAGAAAAAAACCCTCCTTGAAATAACAAACTGATTAAGATTAAACCCTCAGGCCTGGGAAGACATGGCTGTTTCCTCTTATCAATTAAATGTTTCTGTGAAATTATGCAGCTTTTAATTATGGGCGCAATGGAAGCTGAGAAAACAAAAACAACCCAAAACAGAGGCATAAAAGCGAAACAAGACTCACTAAAAACAGGATTTGATTCCCACATAGCTGGGCAGACGATACACACCAACTAAAACCACAGTTAAGTAAAAAGGACTGGCAGGTTTGCAGTCAGCGAGAATTTATGTTTTTGAATGATTAGGGACGAGGCAGACGGGACGATCTCTGAGGCAGCAGCTGCCCGCCCCACGGCTCCAAGTGAAGCAGAAAATTAGGATAATTTCATTGTGATAATCAGCCTCCTGTTATCCCTGTCATTCCCACCCAAAGGGAAGGAGAAACTAGCAGCTCTGGGGAGGAAGGGAGAGTGAGGAAAAAAAATTTGTATTTACATATTTTTTTTACAGGAATAAGGGAGAAAAACACTAGAAAAGAAAAGAAAATGTGTTTTCCGTGCCTGGTTTTCAACAGAATGCATGTGTTTTAGTGAATCGTATTAGTGAAAGGTCAGCATTCACCCTCATAAATGTCAAAACAATACTGCGGCACTTTTGTTTTATCTGCCCGAGGTTTTCAGTAAATACTGGTGATTTTGTCTAGATATCCTTTTAATTATGCCGAGCTGCAAAATGAGCATACTATTTTCAAACTTCACAGCTCCAGCCTCATGTATGTGGAATTTGGGCTCTCATTAACTGGAGATTGAATGTGTGTAGCTGCCTTGCAGAATTTTGCTTATTAGTTTTATTAGAAAATACCAAACATTCAAGGGACCCAACTAAAGAAGTAAATTCATCCAGCTCTATCAACCTACACCCGCCTAGAATCAGCAAGAGTCACACAGTAAATATATCACTTCCCACATTTCTTCATCAGACGTGTTGTTGGCCACAGCAATGGCTTAAAAAGTTTTTTCAAAATCTAAGATGGAAAACACAGTTAATAATTTTAATTAACTTGAAACTCTCTTTTTTTCCTCACACATATTGCTTTTTCCATTTCATTTAATCTCTGTCATTAAAATATATCTTCTGTCTGGAGTTTTATGCCCTTTATGCTTTGAGTTTATGTCATTTTTGCATAGTCTTTCTTAGTGTGATTTTATTTATTTATTACATATCCTCTTTACGTTTTCTTTTTTGTGTAGGACCCAAACACAGACAAGGGGTACACAGAATCATTTGAGTTTGTAGATTACTTTTGTAAACTGAGAATCCAAGCAACACAAAAAACCCCACAAAGGGTCTCAACAGGACTGGAACATAATGATAACATGAGAAAAATCCAGCAAGCAATGGATAAACGAGACAGAATAGTTTGGAGAGATGATCATTGGAGCAGTGAACTGGTGAGTATTAGTAATTAAATGTGCTGCAGATGAAGGAGAGCATAAACTGAAGTTCTAATGGAGTAATGGCTAGAAACAATAAAGAAATTATGGGAATAGTGCAAACAGTCACAATGAAAATAACAGGAAACACAGGAATAGAGACATTGTGAAAACAAAACACAGACAAAAAGTTACTTTTACTACCTTTTTCAGTCCTGCAAACAATAATTATATATTAAGATTTTCTTTATAAAACTTACTGCTTCTTTTACTACTAGATGGCAGATTCTTAATCAAACCTGAACATATAGCTTGGTATCATTACAGGTTCTTGCATTTGATTTATTCCTTCTCCTGTCACAGGCTCAGCACAAGGCCTCAGAACAATGTCCAGCAAGTCAAAGCAAAGCCAGCCAACTGTAACATTAATCAGACAGTAGTTCGACAAGACCAGTGACAAATGGCACTATAATGGCACTTTAACATCTATGAAATCTAATTAAAGTAAAGAATACCTAATTTTCAACAAAAGACAGGAAGTAAAATGTATTCTGAGAAAGTAAGTCTAGGAGCAAGCTCATTTTCAGATAAAACATCTGAAAAATCTTATTAGATCTTGATGATTAAGATCCAACTACATTATTTTTGTGAAAGCAAGACTAGGCAGAGGAGAGGTTAACAGAAGGAGCAAGACAAATTAAAAAGTGGAGAGTACTGCACTGCTAATAGAAAGTCACAGTTCAAAAAGTATCTGCAACACAAGAAAAGCTAAATTCTGCTGTAAGTGATACGTTAGCATTCTTTAGCTTTATCTTTTGGGAGTTGAAATGGTCCCTAATATTTTACACATGTTGATTTATTAATTTGATTAAAAACCAGCCAGTATGTCAATATTGACTTCACTTAAATGACTAAACTTTGGTATGCCTGGTTCTCCAAATGTTGCACAATTTCCACAAATAATACAAGGGCTACCTTTTGCAGTACTTAAAAGAAAGGTTGGCACTTAAGAAAGTAAAATTATGTGTAATATAAGGTTAATAAACCACCACAATAAAAAAACAGTAGGATAACAACGTTGACCTTTGCTGACAGTGGAGATTCTTGGTTGGCAACCCGAGCGAACCCCTTCTTCTGCTGCCACACACAAACCCAAAGACATGCCCACCTATCAGACAAAGAAAAGAGAATAAATTGAAAACAAACTTTAACTAACTTACAAATAAAAATCTCTGTTGCTTGGCTGATCTAGATATTTTTATTTTCTGAATTGTTTCTAGAAATAATTGAAATTAACAATTGCATTTCATCTTTATTATAGTTTCACAAGTCGGATGAAGATTTTAAGAATATCCAAATTGTGTATTAAGTAAACATTAGTTCATAATCATCTATCTGATATCTGATGAGTTCAAGTAAATCCATCCATCCATTTTCTTTACACCCTTGTCCCCTGCTGACCCCACTAGGGACAAGTAAAATATATGAAGCCAAAATGGCTTAGAATACTTAGCAATGCTTGAAACAAACTAAATACACCTTTAATTTAATACCAAATCATAATAGTGATGAAGAGATGTATTATTATCTTGTCTTACAGTACTTTCACTTTGCACACCATACAGGAGTTTTCAGTTTTTCCTTGAGGCAAATAATGAACTGAAGTAAATGGCATATCAAGAGGCATGTGAACTGATTTCTGGTAAGATTATAACTTTGTAAATGTTTCTGTGTGGAAAAAGCCTAAAGTATCAAGTTGCATGTGTTGTAAACATGGCCTATGACTCTATTTGTTTTTGCTGAGGTCATCACTGTAATATAACACATTAGTCGCTAAAGTTTTCATTTCAAAAAAAGTCAGAGCAAGGCTATAAATATCAATCCTTTATACGCTTTGACTTGTGAACGTGTACAAATCGAACATCGTTTAAAAACCACATTAACACACCTGTTTTTAAAAATAATTTTTTTGTTAGATTTTTGTTTGTGTTTTTAAAAGGCTAAAAATATCCCAGACCTATACATCATTCCACAAAAGCAAGGAGTCCCGCGGTTTAGAGGACATTTTAAAACTCCACATCTCTGCACCACTCGCCCTCCTCCCTCTTTTTCCTCCTCCTCCTCCTCCTCCTCCTCCTCCTCCTCCTCCTCCTCCTCCTCCTCCTCCTCCTCCTCCTCCTCCTCCTCCAGAGAGACTTCCCGCTGTGCCGCTTCCTATAACGCCTCGATAGGAGTTGCAACAAACAGGCACACGCGCAATCACGCCGGGCCTCTGCCCGCTGGATAACTGCAGCAGCGCCGTGATTTTACGCACGCTACTGATGGGAACCTCGGCGAGTCATTGTCCTCCGCTTAACGGGACATAGTAATAATAGCAACAACAGAAGGACTACAAGAGGGATTGGGAAACAAAATGAAGTTGGTGGTCCGCCTCCTCCTGCTTCTCCTGGCGGTGTGTCCTGTGTGCCATGGTGCCGGTGAGGAAACTCTTTATGTCAGTATTTGTGATTGTATCAGTTTTAGCCAGGTTATTGCCTCATCTAAAATGAAAATAGTATTTATTTATTTATTTATTTATTTATTTATTTATTTGTTTATTTATTTATTTGTTTGTTTATTTATTTATTTTAAGCGTCATGGCAAAGATAGGTGCACTGAAGTTTTCACAATCTCACATGAAAGTGACAATTTTAAAATTACAGACATTATGTACAACAAAAAAGGAGTTTATTTATAACATCTTTTGTTTTCAAGGTTATCAGAAAGTTGAAAATGTAACTTTAATCGCAGGTCTTTGAATGCACTGAAATTAATTGTTTTTTGGGTTTTCTTTTTTGCATAAATGGTTCTAAAAATATAATGATGACTATGAAGTAGAAGTGTGAAAGAATACAAAATGCAACAGAAATAACAAATGTGTACTTTCAGCAGAAAAAAATAGATTGCATGTATTTGAATTTGTTAAAGTTTGTATTGCCCATCTTTACTGAGTCCTGCATGTGGGTAGCTTCAAAAGAGCACTGCACATCAATATGATGACCTCTGTTAAAGTTGTTTGTTCATCAGTTAAACAAGATCACAAGAGTCCAATTTCAGTGTCCTGCCTCCTGCAGCTGCCCTTGAATGTGCAGCATGTGCTCATGGGAATAAATGCTGCACAGTTTAGACCTCATAGACATTTACCCATAAGTGCCATCAGATGACGAAAGTTAGATGTAAGCCAGTGAAAGGTGAAAATGCTCCGTCTTCTCCTTAGGATTTCCATTTACCTCCCTCGGATTTCTCCTGTGTCGGATGTTAGAGTTGTCTCATATCAGTGTTACAGATTCTGTTCCTCCAGAGACCTCCTATTACTGACCGATATGCTGACTATCCATTTTCTGGACACAATTATATTATCCTCATACATTATGCACAGTTCTAATTGCCTAATGTATTCTAGCAAATATGTTTACTCTGATTTCCTTGAACTTTAATTTATAAACATTTCTAGAGAAATCATATCTGTAAACATGTCATTGCAGCTCCGTGTTCTTCACATTTGTGGAGATTTTGTTAAAAGCTCTGTTGTGTCACATTGGGAAAGCATCACGAGGCAAAGTTAATTAGGATTTCTGCAAAGTCTGGATTCAACATTTAAAATGTGTCAACAACATGTATCCACCTCTCAAGTTCAGAGGTTTGTAAGACAGTGAAAATCCCTTTCTCAGGATAGTTGAAAAAAACATATCAATATTTTCTTTGTTTTAGTTTCCTCTGCCAGTAAGTTTGTCTCCTTGGCGGAGATGGAGGACGCTCTGCTTAAGAACCTTTTCCAGGGATATCAGCGCTGGGTCAGGCCCATCCAGCGAGCCAACGACACCGTCAGAGTTCGCTTTGGACTCAAGATCTCTCAGCTGGTTGATGTGGTGAGATGACTCCAACTATATGAACACATTGTTTGTTTGCATCCTCTTACATTTAAGCAGCTCATTAATTTTTATCTCAGTCTAATCTAAAGTGGGAAAAAGGAACTTTTCTCACACACTGGATGTTTTCCAAATTAATCTTCAAGAATGTGAAATAGAGAAAAACATTGGTTCGTGTACAATACTGGCTTAAAAATGACCTGTATTGAAAATTACTTAACTCCAATACTTTAATTTAATTTTATGGAATAAATATGATAATTTCACACAGGAATGTAGTTTTAATTGAAGCAAAAATATTCACACAAGCATCAAATCAACTTGTTAATAAATATAAACTTTTTTAAATGATTGAAACTTATTCTATGTAAGTTGGGGTTTTCACAAAATAGCAAAATAAATATTTTTTTAAGTACATATCAAACTCCATACTTGCAAAGTCCTCTTAAAGGTCTACTCTGGAGTCTTAAATTATAAGTCTCAACTAAGTTATGTTTCACCCTTTGCAAGACAAACCCTAAGTACTCCAGCACAAAGCCAGCGTTTAATCGATCCTTTCTCCGGCAAACTTAGCAGCATTCTAGTTTTGTAATACGAACTGTAAAACCAAGCTTATTTTACAAGTGTATGAGTATGTTGCTAATAGTCTGTATTGTGTAAATGATTAATTTGGTTGATTGGACTTGATAGCAATTTAAGGCAATATGTTTGGATATTTTAGCTAACCTTAGTAATTAGTTATTTGAATAAAATACATTTTTGATTGTGTTACAACAATAGATCATCAAACTTAGACATTTATGGAAAACTGGGGTGACCTGCAGAAATAACTTTCACTTAAAGCAACAGAAATCTGGACAGTAAGCCCTGTCCTCCACATGTTTCAAGAGGCTAAAACGAATCCTCAAGCTGCCTTTCACACTGTTTTCACGTGTTGCAATACATACTGCTATATTAGAAATTGTGGCTCTAAACAAACAGAAATGGACAATATGTAGACCATTAAGTTTTTTCATGTCATTGAACTATGGATCGAATTCAATACTCACTAGGGTTGAATAGTGCATGTGTATTGGGATGAGTATTGTATGGATTTAGTATTCATTTTCTTTATGCTTGCTTTTTCTGTCATGTCACATTTTTATACTGAAGGATCAACAATCTAGAAATTAAATGTCTATGTTCCCTGAGTGTCCCTAAGTGGTCAAGTTATTATTTGAGGAATTAAACAGAAAGTAAAATTTTCCTATGATGTCAGATTTTCCCACGCTACTGAAACAAACTGCAGATACAGAATATTACTTGTAATGGAAAAAAATTAAAGTGATCTTGATTCAAGCAAACATGGCTATAGTTTGGTGTTAATGCACCTGCACCTCTGTCTTACCATCAAAGTCAAATTAAATTAAAGCATGAAAATGTTATTTCCAAAGTGTTTTCAAATTTTTATAATTATTTTAAAAAAGAATGCTAAAAGAATAGACTAAATTTTACAGCCCAGCAGTGCAACACTCCTGAAGCAAGGAGAAAATTACTAAATAGTTACCTTAAGGACACTGTTCTTTATCCATAAAAGTACAGTAAATGAGTACATGAGTATATAATCTTTCATGGTCAAATCTAAATATAGGTGTTATGGCAACAAAATATTTATGTGTGAATGAGCACTATGATTATTTTAAGAAACAAATAGTTGATTTTGATAAAGAGAATATTTTTTACAGGTAGCTATAAGTTCTACTCTCTTGTATGTTAATAAGAAATACTTATTTAGCCAAGAAAAATACATTTAAAAATATATGAATAAAATGAATTAATGCATAAATGAAAACAGTAATTTAAATCTTTGACCTTTAATTTCAACAATAACTCTACCCAGGGTGCTGAATTCAAACAGACCATCGAAGCTCTACTTGGTTTTAAAATAAATCTTACTTACTGTGGTGTTCTTTAAATATTTTAGCATCTATCTGTGATAGGTTGAGATGATTTAGGTGTTTCAGAAAAAAAAACAAAAAAACTGGGAATGCTGATGGAGGAAGCAGTCTTCTTTGCTTGAAATATTTATCTAAATCATTTTAAATATAGCTTGCTATTCTTGGTCTTTGCACTGGAAACAACTATGAGTGAATAAAACCTCTCAAGGCTGTTCTGCTGCTGAACCAGGCTTGGAGCGAGAAATGGCAGGAGAGCCAACAGTAAACACAGCAGCTTTGCTTCACTGTTTATGTCCCCAGAGTCTCCCTGGGCTGCTGCATGGCTCAGTATTAGATTATGGTTCACATCTGGTCTGTGTGATCACCAAAAGATCCAACCCACTTTGACAGCTGAGGCTTGGACTGGATGATCTGCTGCAGTTTTGGATACATCTCCTTCAAATGCAACGCTTATCCCTCCACAACCTTTCTCCTTCATCTAAACCTGCCTTTGCTGATGTGAAAACAAGCTACATCCGACATGTCATTTCCTGATGTCCTTTGTTTACTATTTGCACTGGGTTGGTTTGGTCCACAGCTAATATACTTTAGTTAATTAGGTTCATTTCCAGAAAGGAAGTGATTTCATTTATGCAACAAAAATAGTTGAACGGGGGACAACAACAAAGTACATAAATAAGTATGTAGAATTTTTTTTTAGCTAGATGCACAAATAACCGACACAAATCTATATCCTGAAAGGATATTGAGTTTATACAAGTCCTTATGACAGTTTTACTATATTAATGCAAAATACATTATGCTGTTTAGATTTATTAAAAATAATATAAGATGTACATATAAAATTAGACAAATGTTCCAAGCTCTGCAGATATCTTATATTTTCTTCAGAGCTGTAAAATATAATACATAACTTTGCACATCATCTGAATGTGTCACATAAATTAACAAATAAAATAATCACTTGTAGTGTTACTTAACTGCTGTTTTTTGGTTATTGAAGTTGTGTCTTATTCCACTAGCCCTCTTTCTTAGCCTTTTATCATTTTCATTGTTTTTCTGGTGAAAAGATGTTTAGATGTTTTGCTTGTTTTTTTTTCCTATATTTTAGGATGAGAAAAACCAGCTTATGACAACAAACGTTTGGTTGACTCAGGTAAGCTAATATCATCACTGTTAACCCTTGTCTTTTGCAGAAAAAAAATGCAGTCATTAATTTACCCACCATTTACCCTCCTGAAATAAACTACCAGTTATCAGGGTTGTGCAATGTTCTGCAAGGTTCCCAGAGTTATGATGTATTTTGTGTCTATCTTGACAGGAGTGGATTGATTACAAGCTGCGATGGAGTCCAGATAAATATGGTGGAATCACCTCCATCCGAGTTCCCTCAGAAAATATCTGGCTCCCAGACATTGTCCTATATGAGAAGTATGACGTACAGACATCCTTCACACCGTCTAACTGTTCCCTCCATTTGTGCCACCCTGTCTTAAGCTTTCAGCCCCACCTGGTGGTAATTGAATGATACAGCAAGTTTACGCAAGCACCAGCAAATCATATTGTAATTGATTAGTGAAGATGAAAAGCCAAATGTGACGTAGAGGATTTGTATAAAAGTAATGCAACAAAAATAAAATCTCATTTCTTCTTATTATTAAGCTATTACCACCACTGCAGCACAGATATCTGCTCCAAGAAGTTAATGAAAGTTTAACTTTCATTAAAAAAGTTTAAACCTCCTGTGAGTTTAATTTTTGGATTCCATATCAGTATGGAAAGTACACTAAAAATATTTATATGATGCTTATTTTATTTGAAATTTACAAAAGCTTGACGGCACAGAGTAAAAATCATTGTTGTGACATTGAATAACATGCCATGATTGCATTCAGTTTTCACTTCTCTATTTTAAGTTATTACACTGCTGAAAAATACAATATGATGGAGGTTTAACCACTAACATAAGTAAAACAACGTACTGTAATTTTGTTGGAAAAACAAACCATTCCTGATTTTGACTTTACGTTTCTTCAGCGCTGATGGACGCTTTGAGGGCTCCCTGATGACCAAAGCTATCGTAAAGCACAACGGTGCCATCACCTGGACGCCACCCGCCAGTTACAAGTCTGCCTGCACCATGGACGTCACTTTTTTCCCCTTTGACCGGCAGAACTGCTCCATGAAGTTTGGGTCGTGGACCTATGATGGCAACATGGTGGACCTGGTCCTGATGGACAACCACGTTGATCGGAAAGACTTCTTCGACAATGGAGAGTGGGAGATTCTCAGTGCTACTGGAGCCAAAGGAAACAGGAAGGATGGCTTGTATTCCTACCCATTTATCACCTACTCCTTCATCCTGAAGAGATTGCCATTGTTCTACACACTCTTTCTCATCATTCCCTGTTTGGGTTTGTCCTTTCTTACTGTCCTTGTGTTTTACCTTCCCTCGGATGAAGGAGAGAAGCTGTCACTCTCCACCTCTGTCCTAGTGTCCCTCACTGTGTTCCTTTTAGTCATAGAGGAGATCATCCCCTCCTCCTCCAAGGTAATCCCTCTCATCGGAGAATATTTGCTCTTCATCATGATTTTCGTCACCCTTTCGATTATCGTCACTGTCTTCGTCATCAATGTGCACCACCGCTCCTCAGCCACCTATCACCCAATGTCGCCATGGGTTCGCAGTCTTTTCCTGCAGAAACTGCCCAGACTGCTTTGCATGCGAGGACACACGGATCGGTACCACTACCCGGAACTGGCTCCGGAAAGTCCTGAACTGAAGCCTCGCTCTGGAAGTCGGAGGGGAGGTTGGAAGACGAGCAGCGGAGCATGTGGACAGGCAGCTTCTGATGGGAAGGAGGAAGAAGCCTGGGCCACCATGTTGGAGAAAGCCATCTACTCGGTGCGGTACATCAGCAGACACATCCGTAAAGAACACTTCATTCGAGAGGTGCGTATAGGTATCACTAACTTCACTCTGCTGTTTCCCCCCTATTTTATATCTTATTTCTGTTTTTCACAGGTGGTTCAAGACTGGAAGTTTGTTGCCCAGGTGTTAGACCGAATCTTCCTCTGGGCTTTCCTTACTGTCTCAATCCTGGGCACCATCCTCATCTTCACTCCAGCCTTGCAGATGTTCCTGAAAATCCCTCCTCCAACTGCAACCGAGGAGCCGCCTCTACACCAGTAAACATCACCATCTCTATCTCTGGCAGCTGAAGGTCTTCACTCCAGAATTTATAAAAAGTTACAGCTGAGGAGGAAGAAGAAACCATCAAAGACTATAAAGTCCTCTAACCACATTTGTATATTGTTATATGTATGTTTCAAGTGCACAAAATAACATTTTACAAAGCAATGAGGGAGGTTTTTTCTTTTGAGTACAGTTTAGTGCATTTATTTCTTCACAAATGGTAGGTCACATATGCTCACTCTTTAGGATTCAATGAATGCTGATATTTAATAAACTGGAATCTAGAGAGCAGAACAGAAAAAAAAAGATATGCAAATAGTGTAAAAGGTGATTTATGAATTTAAATCACTTGCTCAAATGATTTCTGTTTGGATGTTTGTTTTTCTACGTTTACAACCTGCATAACATCTCTTTATCAAGTTGAAAACAGCCAATTAAGATTCCCAGAAAATCAGATTCTTAAATTATTGGCACTGAATACCATTTAACACCAAAACATGTCTTCTTGTTTATCCTAGTTTCTAGCAGAATAATTTAACTACCATACATGTTCATTACCAAAACCTTGAGTTTTATCTTAGTGGAAAATCAGAACTCTTGTTTTAACCATATTTTATGTTCTCTAAAAGTAAGCTCATTTAATATATAAATAAAGTTCCCATAGAGTTCTGTTTTGACTTGCTGCATAATGCATTTCACTAAAAGCTTTAAATAAGCTGAGTCTTTAGTTGCTGTATTTAATGGCATTTTTGGCCCTTTTTCTGTTTGATAGATTTGTATCTAATTTGTTTTCAATAAATCATGCAGTAAAATCTAAGCCTATATGTGTAGGTGCTGCAACAAAGAAATCAGAGATGATTAATTGGCAACTCCTGAAGAAAATCCATTTTTGATGCTGATATCGCCACCCAGTGGTAAATCAGAACACAACATACAAATGTTTCCTAAAACAAACTTAACAGGTAAACCAAAATTTAAACACACCAAGAACAATGTAAAAAAAAAAAAAGACTACCTTTAAGACTTCATTTAAAGAAAACAATAAAAAGGTTACTCTTCATTCATTGTTTTCCATAAAAATGTAGCAGAGATGTAATTGTGAAGGTTGACTCACTCAGCCACAGAGCAGTCAAACATCAGGTGGTTCATGTCCACATAGTATTGAGCTCCGTCTCGATTTGCCGTCCAGTATTCGCTGGCCTAAAGACCAAAGACATTCAAGTTTGTTTGTACTGCATCTGTTAAAGTACAGTTTTAATGTCTCCATTTTAACTGAGCAGGAGATGTTTGGAGTTGCTTTGACTGAATTTTGTACCATCGACTCTGTAGAGTGTTACCAACTCCCTCAACTGGGGAGTAACCCTAAACCGCACATGTTCTGGGAGAGCTGTGGATCCCAGTATCCTGCCTGTCTCTTCAACCTGATGAACTTCTTAGCTGCTTCTTCATTCATAAACGGAGCAGCAAACACCCCTGAAAACAAAAGCAGATTAGTGCTCTTGAAATAAAAGAGGGTAAACATATTACCAATAAAAAGCAGCAAATTACAAGAAATATGTTGAATTTTTTTTGACTTATCTGTTTTGTAACATTAAAAGAATCAAAGTTCTTCTACAATAAGCACTAAAATAGGATTCATAGAGAATGCATAGATTGTAAAATGTGTGTTGATCTCAATTTGAATGTGTAATTGGAATTTTAAGCAGCAGATAAACAAAAAGTAATTTATAAATTTGTAGTGGAATCAGATCAATACATGGATTCAAAATAATATTTTACAAATAAAAATGGAAAAAAATCTAAAATAAAAGTGTGGCTTGCATTTGTTGTCATCTTCTTTATTTTAATATCCCTCAGTAAAATCAAGTAAAGTGGAAGAAGCACCATCTGTGGCAATATTTGATATGGACAATATGGTCAGTTGCCAATGCAGCATTAGGAAAGGGAGCGAGAACCAGATTGAAAAATATTTACATAGCTGGCAGTTGTGCCCCGTTGTTTTTTTTTGGGGGGGGGTTTCCCCACCAGGGGGCTTTTTGTGGGCTCCAGTGTCCCTTATTTTGACAGTAGGCTGGCAGGAATGGGGTAAGGGGAGGGAGGAAGACATGCGGTGAATGTCGTTGGGTCTGGGAGTCGAGCCCGCGATGGCCGCGTTGGGGACTCAGGGCCTCCAGGTGTGGGTCGCGCTAACCCCTACGCCACCACGGCACGCCCGTGCCCCGTTGTTTTAATGCATGAGCAGACAATGGGGAGTTGTCATCCCCTTGCTTAGTAGGCATTGCTCCCAGCTGCTAAGAATAGGAAGAGTAACCTTAATGCTTTAAGGCGGCGCAGCTACAAATTATTTTGACACAGAATTGATTTTTTTTATTTTTATTTTAATTGTTGGGGGCAAAATAAAGGGCATACCAGACACATGATTCACTACTGGTCACCTAATTAATTAAAACTGTCCACCTTGATATCATGAACTTTCAGTAAAACCCAGCTGCTAATTAAAGGCGTTTGATGTTTGTAAGACGACTTTAGTCAACAAATAGAACTAAGGATAAAGTTGTGGAGACATTTAAAGCAGGGTTAGGTTATGAAACAACTTCTCAATTTTTCAATATCTCACAAAGCACAGTTCAATTCAGCGTTAAAAAATTAAGAATATGGCACAACTGCAAACGTACCAAGAATTGAGCATTAATCAGAGATGCTGCCAAAGATTTACGGTAACTCTGAGGAAACTGTAGAGATTCACAGGTCAGGTGAGGGAAACCTAACATGATAAACCTTAGCTGTGCAACTTGCAAAGCTGGTAAAGAAAAAAAAAAACTTTCACTGTAAGAAAGCTATAAGAAATCCTCTTCAGATAAGGTGCTTATTTCATGGAGAGATTAAAAAGAAACATTTCAGGCATTCATGCAAGACACTGCATGTGATGGGAAACTAGCACTGAAATTAGAGAGTTTACCCTGAACCTACTATTCCCATTGTGAAACATGTTGACATGTTTTGAGGATGCTTCCCTCCTATTGAGGGAAATGACTCAATAGGAAAAGAGACAATGCTAAATATGGAGGAATCTTGCAAGAAAACATATAAGAGGCTGCAAAATAGTTCAGTTTTGAATGAAGATTCATGTACCAACAGCACAATGATCACAATATGAATATCTACAATGGAGTGGTTTGAATAAAAGCAAAACTAGGTCTTAGAATGGTCCAATGACGGACCAGAGCTAAATCTTAATTGGTGGCAAGACTTGAAAACTGCTGTTAACAGATGCACTCCATCTAAATATTGCTGGGTTTGAGATATTTTGGGGAAAAAAAAAATCTTTCTTTATGTGCAAAGCTGGTAGTGGAAAACCCCAAAATACCTTCTGGTGCAAATGAAGCAAAAAGTGGATCCACAAAGTGTTATGGTTTTCATAATTATTTGTTAAAACTAAATTTGAAACCCATGTATTGAATTTCTTCCTCTTTATAAGTATGTACTACTGAACTTTGGTCAACCACACAAAAAATTCCAATAAAATCTCTATGTGATGCTGCCAGTCATAGCCAGGAATGTCTCACAAGAGATTTTTAATCGCAATGAGAGTTTCCTGGTGAAATAGAAAAAATTAAATGTGGCTGAACATAATTTGCAAAAGCTCAAGGTGGAGAAATACTAAATGTTGCACGAATCTACATTCTTTCAGAGCTGAATTGCTTAATAACAGTTTGAGTGTGTTGAAATGAAGTTTGAACTCTAAAGCTCAAGCTCTATGCAACTTTATTACATAAAATCAACAAAGAAAAAAAATCCCTTACCACTTAAAATCGACAACAGGATCACATACTTCATGACTAACAAATATTAAATACAAATTATGGCAGAACAAAAATAAATAAAATTCCACAAATATTTCTGACTTTCTAAATAAACAGTCTAGAACTTGGCAGAGTGAGTTTTACCTGCAGGCTGAGTATGAAGCTGGCAGCTGAATGTTTTCTCTCTGAGCTAAGAGCTTGTCAGCATGTTGGAGGAAACAGGAGTTTCTGTCACTGATTTTTAGCAGCAATGAGAGAGGAATGAAAGGACTCAAGCATCAGGCACAGTCGCTCACCCAAAGTCGGTGCTCATATCTTGCCAGTGATTGCTCAGGCCTTCCAGGCAGAGACACAAATAAACACTTTGGAGACTTACGGGAACAAGTCAGGCTGTGAGATTCAGCAGAAAGGTGTTGCTGGCTGGAGGAAGCATTAGCAAAAGCAAACTCACATTTTCAGCACTTTCTACTTTCTACATAAGGATACATTAATCAAGTGGGTTTTTTTTATTTTGCATTTGTGCAGAAAATCTGCTCACAGCTCACAAATATGTGCATGTAACAGACATCATTGTGTATTTGGTTAGTTCCTCCAAAAACAGCAGTCAACATTTTCAACCTTGTGAAACTTGCTTTTATGAACTGCTGTTCAGTGTTGAACCACAGGCGTAAATCATGGAGGGTTCAGGGGGTGGGGGGATCCGGACCCCCCAATCTAGGAAAAGTCCAGAATTGTTCCCCCCCCCTCCCCCCAAAAGATTAATGAAGAAACATTTGCATTTAAATAATATCTGTATGAAAGACAAAAGAAACAGCCCATAACTTGTATTGGGAGCCATTTCAATAAATCAATGTTTATGAGGAATTTCATTAAGAGGAGTTACTCATTAAAGCTTTTGTATTTAGAACCTTAAATTTTTGTAAAGGTGTAGCAGAGATTAGATCAGTCAGACTGAACAAAACTCGTATCTAAGCAACATTTGAATTTCAGCTTTACTTCTCTGAAGGCTGATTACTGAGAACAAAACGTTTGTTAGTCATTTTTTGTCCAGCAGCTTGAATGTGGTTTAAAAACTTTTTAAACCACATCTTACATTACATTTCAATGGAACCTCACTGACTCCCCAAAAATTGCTCTTAAGAAATGTTCCTGTTTATGGTCCCCCCAATAATGAAATGGGATTTCTTCCCTTGTGTTGAGCAGAAGTTCATTTATTCTGGTATCTTTTGTGCACTTCACTCATGTCTCCACTAGTTGGGGTAATTGTCAAGCTAAACAGGACAGATACAAGCTGTTTGCAGGGATTTGGTCAGTTTGCTTTACATTTGGAGAAATAAAAGTGAATCCATGCGATGGAGTAAAACACACCTGACTTCTTTCGAAGTAAGATTTAGTAGAGCCAGGACAATATTATGTTTAGAATACATTATCTGCTAAAACTTTGTGTATGTCTGAAAAAGTGGTTCAGTTTTTGTTTACCACTTGCCCCTAAATACATTTAATCTTTCTATAGTTGGTCATAAGGCCTTAATTTTAACATTGCTGTTGCAAATTTGCTTCACTCACCATCCAGGATTTGTTTGTGGTAGCATTATGTTACATCTATGTTTAGTTAAAGCTAAAACGTCTGGACCATTGGATGAATATGAATATTTATTTTATTTCAAGGTACGTTTATGGTAAATTATTTGTTGTTTTTTTGTTTTTACTTTGTTTGTCCATTTCAGATGTTACAGCCTGAGCAGGTGTATGGGAGGGGCCAGCCAGCGTTTCCTGCTTAAATTGCTGGATGATGTCACTGACTGCATCGCTGGGTTTTATTAAATGGAAGGTTTTCTTTTTTGTATCGTTTGTTTTTCTTTAAAGTAACCTTTTGAGTTGTCCTGTATTACAGGTTTCATTTTGCAGACCATTTAGATATGTAGACGAGTTTGTAAATCAAATTAATAATCTTGTTCCTGTTTCTCTGTTTGTATTTTGTCAGTGGTTTGACCTGCTCCATTATGGTATGGTCTAATGAAGTGCAGGTGTGTTGCCAATTTGCTATAAAACCAGAAAATTTCAGATGCTCAGGATTGATGTCAGAGCCTAAAAGAAATGCAAAACAATAAAAGTCACCAGAAGAACCTGGAATTGGTGGCTGACACTGTTTTTTGTTTGCCTGTTTGACCATTTGACTACACTAAATCACGGTATGTGTGCATGATTTTAATATGAGGCTAAACTGCACAATGTAGGCTTAACTCATGAAGAGGGAATGTAAAATTTGTGTTCAAATCAAAGGCCAAAACTTAAAATAAGTATCAAAGACAAAACAAAGACAAAAGTCTTTGTTGAGATAAAGCTCCAAAGATTTTAAAGAACGAGCCAAAGATTTCATGTGAATCATTTGCATTATGTTATATTTGCAGCATTTTGAAATTACTGCATAAACATAGCTGCATAAACACAGCCATAGGAAAACTGAAGAGGCCATCAGTTAATTCACACTTGTAATAGTGGTAAACAGAGGACAGAGCAAAACTGAATATTAAATCAAGCTAAATAGGAACCTAAGCAAGGCTTAACATGCATATAATGACCTGGGGTGGTGTAATATTTACAAGAGTTGTTCTTTGAAGATTCCCAATTCTTTTAATCCACCCACACAGTCACTAAACTCTCAGATCTCTTTCTGCACATGTGCTTGTGTTTTCCAAACTGTCTGACTGTGTCACTTTCCCCACCTGTAACGGCATCGCTGACCTTTTCCACAGTTAATTTTAAAGTATGTGTGAGAGATTTGACCTTTCACTGACATTCCATTAAAAAAACAGAGTCAGTACCTGCACAGACTAACAAATTTGCAGACTTGCAGTGAGAGGACACAGGAGAAGTGCCAATGTGCCAGTCTAAGGCTTTTGGGTAATGCTATTTTTGAGATGAGGCATCATTTCCAGGAAGATGGGACTAGTGCCATAATGGATAGGATGAAATCTACTTTATACAGATATTAACTGGATGAAAAGGTTTTAAAATACAAAACCACAATAACCTGCATTGTTTGCATGTAAAAAACTCTGACTTTCTATAAACAGGTCATTTTTGGGCTTCTGTGTAAATATTCATCAGGGTGATGAATAACTCATTAGCCTAGAAATGTGACAGAAAATATTTCAATGTAAATATTGTGAATATAGAAAAATTTAATACATAACTAACTAAACTAAATTAAAGGACTTTTTTCTCATTTGGTTAGACCAGTTTGCTAAAGTTAACCCATAAGGTTGCACTAATTTGATGTGGCTCCACTAGGAAGGAGCACTACATCACTTGTGAGATCTTCACTTGGATTTGACAGGAGTAAAGCCATTTTCTGGTTTTTTTGTTTTGTTTTGTTTTTCCAACTTTACTGCCAAAAAAATGTCAAATATGCACATGTTTCTGGAAATGTTACATGCAAACAGACACAGAGAAATGCACAAACACACATTGGTGTCTTTCACACATCTAAGGTAGCAACTCAAACTAGAACTCAAACTCTTCTGACCTCATTCTATCAAACACCTGCACACATATGCACCCTGCTGGGATGGGTGTATTTTTTAAACAAATATTTAATTTAGAAACATGGAGAGATGTGATTGGGTCTTTGATAATATGCAGAAAGCTTAGAATAGTTATTCTGTCATCTATTTTTCAGAGATAAAAATAGAACCAACATATAGGGTAACCTCTGCTGTTTGCTTTTACAGCACTTCTTGCATGCATTCTCACAGTAACATGACATACACATGTATGTCTGTCAATCATTGCATCTACTTGTTTTTTATGGTTTGAAAAACAACATACACAAAGAAGAACATTAACGGAATACTTTACTTATAAAGTATTGATAAACTTATATCAACAGTGAGTTTTGCCCTCCACATTCACATCTGTTCTCACCACTTTAACAAAGATGTACCACAAACAAACAAGCAATGTCACACATTTTCTGCTTCAGTTGAGCAAGTTGACAAAATGTGGGCTTCATATTGGTTAATTCATCATTTATACATATGTTTTATTTTATTTATCTTTTATTAATCCTGCCTTTGACCTGCTTTACTGCAACAAAATGAATAAGCTGGTCATCTAAAACTTGGAGGACCAAGTAGCATCATCTCCATTTTTACATTACATCCAGACAGTATAAACAGAGTATCACTTTTTCAACATTTTGTTACGTTACAACTTATTCCAAATTGTACTAAATTTATGTCTTTCCACAAAAATTCTACAAATACCTCATCACAGCAATGGGTAAATGGGTTTTTGAAATATTTACAAATTTATTAAAAATGGAAACCAATAAATCACATCGCTGGAAGTCTTCACAGCCTTTGCAATGAAGCTCAGTATTGAGCTGTTTCCAAAAATTAACCTTGATATGTTTTGACACCTTAAATGAATTCCACTTGTGGTTAATTCTGTTGATTGGGCTTGATTTGGACTTGATCAACTATTTATACGTATACAGTCCCACGATTGACAATGCAGGTCAAACACAAAGCATGAAATCAAAGGAATTATCTTTAGACCTCTGAGACAAATCTGGGGAAACATTTTTACTGCGTGGAAAGGTAAAACTGCCTAAAAATGGGTGTGCTAAGCTTGGGGCATCGTATTCAAAAAGACCTGATTCTGTCATTGCTGCCAAAGGCGGATCAACATGTTACAAAGCAAAGGCTGTGATTTCTTGGTTCTCTAATTTCAATACATTTTGTCAAAAATATTTTTCCACATTGTCAAAATGTGGTATTCATATGTAGATTTTTAAAGAATGATATTAATTTATGACAAATTTTAACCAAAGTCTTTGGAAAAAGTGATGCACTGCAACTCTCAACACATTTATTTTGATTAATCCTTCCTCTTCCTCTTCCACTTCACAATCACACACTACATTGTGCTGACATATGAGATGAAACTTTGACATAACATACTGCAGTTATGAAGTGACAAAATGCGAAAGGTTTAATGAAAGGTGGGTAAATACTTTTGTTTGGCACTGTATAGAGGAGGATCAAATCATAAGTGGAACAGAAGATTTCAAACTGGGAGAAGAGTGTCTTATGAATATTTTACTGCTGACAATATTTGTTTTAATTCATAAAAATAAAAACTGACAAAACTGCCCATAAAACTCTCCACCTGTGCTCACACAAACAAGGGGGGAAAATCTCTCTAATGCATTTCTTGGTGCTATTTTTCTTTTTAATTACCATGTGCTTTAAACAAGCAGTGAGGCCATAGAGCCTCATCAGTTATGAGTTTGCTTGGGGCCAAACAAACACTGCAGAGTGAGATGTTTTTATTCTTCATCTGGCTTTGAGTAGAAATACTTTTTTAACACAAAGGATTTGTTTGCCACTCGCTCCTCTGCGGATAAAGTCACATACAGAGCAGTCAAGGAGGAAAGACTTCCAGTGACTCTAAAATAAGCTGCAGTAAGGCATGTATTCAGAGTCACTGCAGAGAACCTCGTATGATTTGCAGCTTCCACTCTAAAATATTGGTTTTGTATATGTAGCTGATAACGTGGATAAAGAAATGCATAAGTGTAAATGTTTCAGAACATTGTGTCTTAAAAGAAAGAGTGACAGACAGGGACTCAAAAAAAAGGCTTAACCCAAGTTTTGACAGCAAATAGAAAATAAAAGTAAGCAGATATGTCAATGCAATTAAATAGAACAAAGTAAGATGTTTTAAATCCTTTGAAGTTTTACAACATGGTAATGCAATTTTTTTGCAGCAATGCCTTGCAGGTAGGTCTCTTGTTTAATTCATGACTAGGTTGTACAGAACTTTCAGTGTTGACTTTGCATGCTGTAATTATGTGTGCATATTGTTTTCCTCTATTTATTATGACTTACTCACACAGCCAAAAAATGTTAATTGCTTAGTTATGGAGAAACAGAGACAGATGTGGTTTGGGACTGAATACAGGACTTGTGTAATGACAACATGTGGTGCCAAATACTCTGGGCTCCTTAGGTAGCTGTTTATTTTTTAACTCATAACATTAAATGACTAAATAATGCACAAGAGACCGAGTTGTTACAAACATCTCACAGCTGCTACTTTAGCCTCCAAATGTCTCTGTCTTTACACTCAATATAGTGGTAAGTATAACGACTCCTTTTGGATTTTTTTTTTTAAGTCAACAGATGTTTTTGAAAAGATGAAGATGATTACAGGCTGAGCTCACTATGGGTCTAGGAGATCTACAGCCTGGAGTGAAATTATGCACAAATTGAAATCAGATAAACACGTGTCCTTTGATACAGTTTCCTCAATCATAAATAAGTAAGACAAAATACATGAGTTAGATACCACAGACTCAACACATCATTTTAGATAAAACTCCCTTTTCTGCTGGGAAGAGTGACAACATTGAGACAGACAGACAGAACATTTGGAAGAATAGTCAATATTCTTGCTCCCTATTTTCATATGAAATTATTTATGGACTGGAATAAATAGGTCACTTGATTATGAGCCAGCTTGGCACAAAAAGGAGACAAATACAACAAAAATGCAGTTGATGAACCTCATTGTAACACCAGGAAGTGGGAAATTGCAAAGCGACACATGGCACGTTTATAGAAAAACAGTCGACAGCTGTGCGACAAGCAGGGTCGGCTGGTGATAGCTGCTTGCTTTATGAACTGGAGACACTAATGCTGCCCATTACACAGAACTTATGGAGAATGGAGTTCTCTCCCTCTCTCTCCTATTTTTTTTCTTTTCTGTTATTTTTTAATACAAATCAACAGGAGCTATTTTTTAAATGAACTGTCAAAATAATCTTTAACACATTCTTAGTTCATTCAATTTTTTTGGATTAAATAAATAATAATAAGAGTATCTATTTTAAGTAAGTGTTTTACTCTTAACAGCAAATAATTATTCTGCATGCGGTGCCAATATATTTATAGGACGATTCTAAAGCCATTCAGTGCTGCAGCTCTCTTACCTCACCGCAATAAACTCATTACATACTATTTGTTTACCAATACGCTAAGTGTACATGAAATGGTCCTTTGCTGTTTTAATTGGGCTTATTTCAGACTGTGTTGAACATATGCAGTTACTATGTAAAATACATTTGTTTCATTGCAGAATGGAGGCTGTTTTGATTAATTAACAAGCACAATGAAGGCAATTAGTCAAGAAACAAACTGCAGAGAGCTGCACCATCTGTTCTCTCCTGGTTCCAGGCTGCTGAGCACCACCAGTTAAAGGTTTGCAGCACCAACCTGATTTCAACTCTGACCTTTTCACTCAACACACTTTGATTTGTTTTTGACAGGGACATTGTCATTTGATTTGTTTTCTGAAAAAACAAAAACAAAACAAAAATAACAAATATACCACCTTTTTCAGTCAAAACAAAATACATGCAACATATTATTTAATATGACTAAAATTTACTACTGAAATGTGATGGACAACACCTTCTGGTTGAAATATCTCGTAATTTAAACAAACCTTGGTGAAGAATAAGTAAAGTAAAAGAATACACTAGGAAATATTTAGACTATATAAAATGTCCATACACCCATCCATCTGTCCATCCATATGTTTGTTTGAGATAGAAAAGCTCTAGGAGGGCAAACCAGACATTTCTTCCCATTAATGCTCACTCCAGCAAGTTCTGAGTCTCCAGTCTCCACTTGGTGGAAAACCTTCATAAGAAGGCACCTGAGAGCTTTATGACCAGAAACTGCTACATCTAAGTATTTTTTTTATTTTTTTTTATGAGAAAGTGTAGTGAAAGTTTGAGTTCAATCAGCCTATTCCATCCACATCTGGACTTAGGTTCTTTTGCTCTTGTTAATTTCTTACAAACATGGGAGGAATAAGACATGAATATAAATATATTGGCTCAACTCCTTCAACAGTAATACTGCAGATAAGGCCTCTTATTTTCTGTCTATCCATTTGCTGTTCCATTAATAAAAGAAATCCTCCATCTAGGTAGAGGCTTGAGAAACATAAACTCAACCTTATATGAACTGATTCTCAACCAGGGGCTCCTCAGTTGCTGACTTCTCCAAAGCGAGCTGAATTTCATATTTTTAATACACCAACAGAACCACATCATCTATAAAAACATCTGAGTTTCCCAAAAAGACACCATCCTCTTCATTACTTCTTCTTAAAATCCTCTCCATGAACACCATAAACAATATGAGTGAAAAGCTGCAGCCATTGCATGCAGAGATCCATCATGCACTGAGAACAACTTTGACTAATATTTTACATTTTATAGCTACTGTTTAATGACAAACAAGGGTTTTTACTGTTCCTTCATTAAATTCAATGTGCAGATAAACCACTAGACTGTCTTTGTTGGAGTGTCATTGTGTTCCAGACAGAATGGGACAGGTTCCAGTCTTTCCTCAGACTTTTCTGTAAGTTGTCATTGTCTTCCTGACCTTAAAAAGATTTTCCGATGTTCTGCAGGTGAATAATTTATTCTGTTGAGCATCTAAATATTCTGAAGGTATGAGGTTGTGTACTTGTTTCTAGTGAGCTCCTGTGTTACTTTGACAATATAGACCTTTAGAAGGAACTGAAAGGAAATGTTGGGGTGGCTCTCTTCAGCTGGAACTACAAAGAAAATCCATATGTTTAAGGCCATTAAAGTAATTTAGATGTTTCTATGTCTAATATGTCTCTTGGCGCCTCTCAGTGCGATAATAGTGTAAAATCAAAAGAAAATTGTAAAATGTCTTAATCTTTTAGAGTTCAAATTATCGGTGGTGCAAAGGAAATACATATAATTACCCCATTAAAGAATAAATGGTCTGGCAGATGTGGAGCAATTTAAGTTAAAATTTGTAGGTGGTCGAGATCCTAGCTAGCTTTGCCAAATGTGAAATCATTTTGGAAACAGAGGCATGCTCAAAGAGTGGATTTAAAATTTTTATTTAGAAATGAACTAAGATTTTGTGCCTTTCTACTCTTTCTCCATCTTCTGGGACCTTGATTTCCAAAAGTATTATAAAAAATTACTTCAATCTGAAAGGGGCACTGTTTCCAGTTGCAGCCTAAGCCTTTAAGGTTCTCCATCTCTTGAATGGGTTTTGCTTTGCAGTCCTCAACCACACTTTTTCCCTCCACTCAACTTTCCATTAATATCTTTAGACACAACACTACAGAAACACCCATCTTCTTTAGGAATTCATTTTAGAAATCTTTTTTAATGGTTTTATGAGACTGAACTTTCATTAATTCATTACAATTAATGAAAGCAAAGCTTAAAATAATCAATGCAAAGCTTAAAATAATTTTTTCTTTGTAAAAAAAAGTGAGTACAATTACTAACAATAACATAAATCTATTTGTCTCTCTTCACTTCAAAGTTTTGCATGTTTTTCACAAAAGCACGACTGCAAAGAGACACACTGCTATCCAGCTTGTGTGTGTGAGTGAATCTGTACCTGGTGCTGCGTGACGGCGCCATTCTGAACTCCACTCTGCCGTCTGTCAGCCCTTTCCCCCCTCCTCACACTCTCTTCCCTCCTCCTCCTCCCCTTTGTCTCTTTTCTGCCTCTCGCTCATTCCACCAGAGAGCCGCAGCGCCATCCTCGAGGATCCGACACGGAGAGCCTACAGCCGGGCAGCGGAGTTCAGTGAACAGCGTCAGAATGCGGTGCCACAAGTTTTGGGGTCCCTGCTCGGTTGGATTTTATATTTGTACTGCCATGCTTTTTAAAGGTAGGTTTGAATTAGAGTCACTTTGGATTATTTTAGATTAAATATCATTGTATGAGTTTTAATTCAAACCCAAGATAATATTTTATTCATTGGAATGATCTTTGTGGGAAGCTACAAGTTTGACTAGAATTTGATATTTTAGCAGCTTCTTTTTATGTTGTGATGCATTCACTAAGGAGTTATCAAATTAACTGAAAAAATATGGTTTGGTTTTCTATTGCATGCTTTCTGAATCTCTACATGGACAGTTTGAATCAGTTTGGTCTCAACTAATTTATACAAGGGCAAATAATTGTCACAAGTAGTTATTTTCAAACCCTGTGCACACGTCTGCTTTACATACATGTGCATTCTGCACATTTGGCTTTGGTTAATTCATGTGTAAATTGATGTGCATGCATGGGTTTGTAAGTCTCTACTAAGCTCCATTCCATCATCATCATCATCAGCAGCAGCAGCATCCTCATCCACAACATCTGGGCTGTTTTCTTCCCACTTTGTAGGAGAGAGGTTTATTAAATTTCCACCTTCAAACTCAATGTGTGAGTGTGCGTTGCCACCCAAAAAATTACATATTGACTGGTCCTCACATCTTCCAGTGCTCATATCTCACCTTGTTACACCCAGTCAGTGGCCAATCTGTGGGAAGGAAGATGAAGGGAAGGGAATGCACAAAATAAATAGAGACAGATCACATTTAAAGCCATGACAACAGGTCTTCCTGTCATATTTCTGTTGCATACCCGGAGATAACTTTCAATTGAGTATATTAATAGATATTAAAGTTTCACAAATATTGTAAATTTGGGGTTTTGTGTTCGTCTTTACAAAACTGACAAAGAACCAAAAGAATTCTTAGTTGTCAGATAAGTAAATAAAAAAAATGCTATCCAATCTAATCCTGTTCTAAGTGAACAAGTAATATGTTAAGTTATGTTAACTTATGAATCAGCTGTCATTAGTCACATTTTTGGGGAATGTGATACTCCATACTTTAATACCAGACATCTAGAAGCAACAAATGTTTAAATAGAACCTGTCTAATAACATCAAGTAGAGTAAAAAATCTAAAAATGGTTCACATTATGCACCAATCTTAAGAAATTAAAGAAATGGTAAGAAATAAAGTCAAAGACTGAAAATGATCCGTTTGGAAAGCATTTTTTTTTTTTTTTTTTTTTAGATTTCATGACTACCGCAAACCACAGTGAGAGGCAGTACTCAGAAAAGGAGAGAACATGAAACAGTGGTAAATCTTCCCTAGAAGGGCCAAATTACCGAAATGACTCTAAGAGTTCATCGACCAATCATCCAGAAGGTCACAAAAAAAAACCATAACAACATCTTAAGCTCCACAGGCCTTCCTGAGTTAAGGTCATTATTTATGATTCAGTAATACGAAAGAGAATTGGGCAAAAATAGCATCTATTGGGAAGCTGCAACGCAGAAACCATTGATGACCAAAAACAAAGCCCTATCTCATATTTCCCAAAAGAAAGATTCTGATCAACCTTCCTCCCCAAAACCTGAAACTAGGGACAAGGGTGTAAGAAAATAGATTAATGAATATTTTGGAAGCCCCAAAAATTATATATATATATATATATATATATATATATATATATATATACAAAGAAAAAGACTACATTTATCCCATCTCATCCATCTTATCTCATCTTAATGAATATTTTTTTAAAGTAAATGAAAAAAAGTGATTTTTCCAACCAATTAGGAATACACAGTTGCCCGACATGTTTAGGGAGTTTCATATTTGACATTCATTTACTTAATGTCAGTAATGCTGTCCTTAGAGATTCCTTTGAGCTCTTTGAGGAAATAATGCTCAACATCTGATGATGTGGTCTACGTTTAAACCTCTGTGTTAGGATTAAATAGACATTGTAGATATTTCTAAAACAAAACATTATAAATTCTATAGAAGTTTATTTATGTCAAACTCCATTAAAAGCCTATTCTCTGATCCATTCTTATCCCTGAACTTGTGTTGGAAATTGGAAATTGACAGAGTTATCTTTTGCTTCTCAGATTATTTAAACAAAAATGGTAACAATGTGTGTATGCATGTTAAACGTGTTTTCTAGCAGAGTAACATAGAGTGTGCCACATTGAATCATGTCAGTCAGATAGTTAAACTCTATTAATTAATGTTCTTTATTGTTTCTATCACTGTGGACTTCTTTACCTATCTTTATTTATTACTTCATCTATCCCTCTTTATATATCCAAACATTTTCTTTTCTTGTATTCACTGACATTACATATTTTTTATTTCTAAGAAACATTACACACTATTCTGTCTTAGTTTATGTGAGTGTTAGAGAAGACTTTAACTTTTTTATTGCTTCATAGAAAAGGGAAATGTATGACCATGACTCAGTCTCTAGTCAAAGTTTTCATATTAATTGTAAATTATTAAATCAGTTCTAATTTTGAAACTTTATTTGGATTAAATATTCATAAAAGAAATAATAATCTGTAATACTAACCACCTTAGTGATCAATAATTTTTATTGTATTATTTTGTTGCATTTTTATTTTAATCAATTTAAAATGTATTTAGATTGTTTAAGTAACCTGGTTCCAAATATGAAGCTAAACTAGTTATACCCTGGTACACAAAATATGCATGTGACATTTTTGACATATAACTTTTTTGCAAAATTACCAACAAATATTCATTTAAACCTTGATTAAAATGTATTTTTGTCTTTTTGCTCCACCCTGCTCTACTCTGCAGAGACAGAGTAGATGAAATAAAATTTTTACATATATTAATCTTCAAACATGTTAGAAGTACACTTACTATTAGTCTGACAGCAAATATGCTAAATTATGTTAAATTTAGTGTAGTTATTATACCTTTTAGATGCCTCAATCAGGCTTTTCCCTAGTTGATGCTGATTTCTGAGGTCTGACTGATTCTGATTTGATTTCAAAGAGCTGTAAGACATAAAAAGGTTGATGTGTTCAGAAGAATGGTGGTAAGAACCAATGGATTGTCAGTAACAGGTCATAGCTTATGAACAGGGAATATATTGTGTCTCCTGATTGATTGGTGCATCTCTAACATTTTGCTTTTTAAAGTACACAAGGTTAACAAAACCTATGCCAAACATTCCAGATTTCAAATCACGTTTGATGACAGCCAAACTTTGAATCATCACTATTATGATTGTGTGGTTCCACTCAGTTTGTCCAGTCAACTCGGCTCCAGTCATCCAGAACTTTAAGGCTGCTTTTCTTTCCGTGTCTCTTGCTGTATTTTTAAAACGGTTTGGGTAATGGGCGACCCACTTGGGTTATCTTCTGAACATCTGTATGCCTCCCTCCCCCAACAAACTCATTCCTCTTCCAAATGATTATGACTGAAATAATGAGGTGCTAGAACATGGCCTCTAAATTATTGTAAACTTTAATCTGTCTACAACAGATAAATAGAATGCTAAAATGAAAAAGAAACTTTTCTTTTCTCTTGATTCTTTACTTTTTGTAGGACATTTGTTTCCTGCTATCATAAAAACTGTAGAGTTACACACATGAACAAATTTTATATGTTTTCTCCAGTCCCATTGATATTTCAATGCTAAAACTTTTGTAAGGTGCTTTACAATCTGAAGGACAGATAGAAAAGAGTAAATAATGATCAATTGTAGCTTCAGTTTAATTTCTTTAATCCTGCCCAGGTGTTGGCCTTTTGTGTTTGGTTAATTTTATAATTGAACTCACATTTATTAGCTTTTATCCAAATATGCATCTTTAAATGTCTATTAGATTGGATGTAATAAGTCCCTTTCTAGTGTATGTTCACTGGTTCAGACTTTCATCTTAAACTTTGAGATGTATAGTCAGAATTTGCATGGCAGTATCGCAGATGTGAAAGATGTGAAAGACACTCAGCACTACCCAGTACTTCACTGATTCTGCTGGAGGATAGTGAGAGCTGGAGTTGGGTCTATAAAGTTGTAGCCAACAAAGTCAATAAAAATATATTATTACCTGTAAAGTATATGTGAATGACAAAATCTAGGTTGGAGGTTGAAAAACGCTCAACGTTATCTTTGTAATTATCTAAAAATAACATATTTTCAAAATCTTTAAAAAATAAATAAATAAAAAGCAGGATCTTTTATTTGTTTTAGTGCACTGACTGGATCTTGATTGGTTATTTAATAACTTAAAACTACAAATATCTTATAGCCTGGACTTTATCTTATGATCATAATGTGGTATTACACATGTATTAGACATGTTGGTTGGTGACAACATGTGCATTTATCATTTTACATCACTATCTGCAGTTTGTATGTTACCTACTCTTGCCTGTTTTCTATACCCACATTAATTCCACTTTTATATTTGTTATATCTTGTCATATGGCATTTGTTGGAGCATTAACAACAAAGGCCATCCGGGAGGAAAGTCTGTCAGTGTTGACTTTTTATGCTGCATCAGGGTCTCCCCTCAATAACTGCTCTGTTTCAGATTGTTTGGAGATCAGAATACTTACATGTTCCAAACTGCATAAAAGATTTGACTTTTGCATTTATTCCTAATATTCATCAAGCGACTTTTAAGATGTGAAATTCCTCTCTGGTCTCCAATGTTCTTTTCCGAGGTCGTACCTAAAGAGGCAGACTTCTGAAAGCACATTAGATATTGAGCTGAATGAGAGTGCAAATGTGTTTCCTTGAAAGCAATTCAGTTCTCCAATTTTCCAAAGCCCTTAGTCATTTCATCTGTATTGTGTTTATGTTTATTCCTCTGAATGTAGGTGAATTTATTTTGAGCCTCAGTAACTATGTAATTCCTGGTTGCAGAGGATTTTGGCAGCACAGGAGCTAAGAGAGAATGATTACAAATGAGAAAATAACACTAAAGTGTACTCCTGGAAGAATAATAATGCATGACACATTAGATTCTTCCACTTAAAGAACTCAACAAGGCTAAAATACAAACATAAGAAAAACATTACAATTAGACTAAACACATTAGAAAGCAAAAGTAAGGAAAAACTGAATATACAAAACCAAAGTAGCTAAGAAAAATGTTATGTCCTATAGATTATAATTATTATTCATGATTAATTTCCATCTTAGGTCACCGTTTCATCCCTTCCTACTTGCATTTCATAGCCTTCGTTGAACTATGGAGACAATTAAAATGCTTGAGACCTGAAAAAAATCAAAGCAACTTATATCTACCGTTCTTCTGATGGTAGATATGATTTATTGGAGTCAATCATTTTGCTTTCAATAAACAATGCATAGGCATACAAAATTACTCAGGTCTCTTGTTGTCCAGTGGTGGTAACAACCCCCAAATGGATACAAATTGGTTCATTGTTCAAATATGGCAAAGCTAAAAGCTTCTTTCAGGTTTGAAAACATGCATCAGTTCACTAAATGACAAAAAATCATGTTACTGCTGTTGCTGTGTGTCTTGTTGCTATGGCACAGATTTTTTTAAAAACAGATGTAAGCAGTGGTGGATCGCCTAAGCAAAAAATATTGAATAAACAAGTGAAATTTGGTTTTAGTTTTGATAGTGACCAATATAGTCATTGCTGCTTCTCTTTTTGTTTAGCATGGGAAAAAAATGTTTTTGAACACTTACTGTTATAATAAGATAATTCAACTGTACAATTATTGCATAAAGAAAAATCAGTCTGATCTTGTAGATGTAGCGGCCTTCCTCCTTGACCAGCTGGAGAGTTATGGGAGGCTTCATAAGTTTTACCATGTGTTCAGCATGGACATGTGACTCAAAGTACAATCTGTTACATTTTCTTAACCCCAGTAGTGTGGAAAGGAGGTGCATGTATGTAAATCCTGGACATAATTTCATATGGCATATAGACTGATATGGTTTCCATAGGAATCAAAACCATGGATATCCATATTTTTAGCCATTCATTCTTCACCACCTGTATCCTGCAATAACTAAATTAAATGTAGCATATTTTAGAGCCTGTTGAACCTCGTTGTCAGCTTTATAAGAGCTATTATCTGCATTGTGCAGCAGATGCAGACGTTATCAAGTAAACACCTTGCCTTTTAGGCATATGTACCTAAAAATCCCAGTCGCATTGTTTAACTAAAGAGTTACTGAATAACAACTGTCGATTGTGAATTTTAAAGAAAATATCAAGCCCAGAGAGGCGGCAATCTCCGTGATTTGCTTGCGAACCAGTCAACCTACTTAAAAGATCTTTAAAAAGATGTAATCTCTACATCATTAATGGTTTTGTTAAACATGGATTAGCAGTTGCTGAATATCTCAAATAGGAATGGAAAATATTAATGTTATGTAATCAAAACAACTCCGTTATTTCTGCTTGACAGCTTTTTAAGCATTTATCCGCATTAGAAATCTGGTGGCAATCTTTTAATTTACCTAAAGCATAAGGAAAATATTGGTTTATATAGGTTTATATAATGTTTGGATTACTTATCTTACATGAATGTACCACATCACCTGTACTGAAAGAAAGAAAAGAACATCTTGTAATTGTGCAGGTAAGCAGCTCTGACTGGATGGGTACAGCTGGGTGCTGCAGGGTTCACAAAAACACCCTGATGGTCATTTAGTGCTCTCCCTAAAATAGCATTCCTGTTTTTTTTGGTTTGTTTGTTTGGGTGTTTATCTATGATGTGGTGTGAGAGAAAAAGAGAGGAAAAAAGTCCCCCAGGCTGCCTGATGAGCATGTTTAGAAGCCTCATCTGAATGCACTGACCCAGTAAAGAATATTCAAATTGGCCCAAATCACCAAGCTGGGTTTCTCAGTATCTTTTATCTTGTGAGAGTGTGACTGATAGAAGTCAGTGCATACAAAGATGCCCCCCTAAAAGAATGTAGTTTTGGCTTTCAAATAGCATAAGACCATTTTTTTGATACACCTTTTTACTTTTTTCTACAAGCTCTAGCTGTGATATTTTTGGTAATTATTTTGCCCCCATACTGTAAATCATCAGTAGAATGTTCAATCGCAAATAGGGGCAAAAGTTTGAAGAGCTGACATAAAAGCGTGTGCAACGACAATAAGAAACACTGAGATAGAGGGAGGGATGCTGTAAAAATAAGAAGAAGAAAGAGGGATTTACTGTTCATGGCGAGTGAGGGTTAGTGGCAATAAAGATGGTATAAAAAACTGATGGCGAGAGATGGGAAGCTTGACAGAAATAGAACAGAGAAATGATGGGGATAACCCACAATTGATTTTCACTTTAAAGATTCTAAAGATTATTCGTATCCCTTAGTTTATGTTTCCTATAATCATGTAAACAAGAGTTTTGAATCAAGTAAGGATTTTTTTCCATCCATCCATCCATCCATCCATCCATCCATCCATCCATCTTCTTGTTGATATGCTTATTCTTACTTCAGATGGTAACAGATCAAAGTTTTATGATATGGATTTAATGCCATTTTTCTTGAAAGGTTGCTGCTGCCATCTGTATCTCACTTTGAACACAGCTGTCAGTCCTTCTTACTCATTCTAACGGTGCCCATAATTCTGAAGTGAAAGCAAAAGGATGCTCGGATTTCAAAAGTTTTCACAAATAAAAACCTAAAAAGTGTTGTGTGCATATGAATTCAAAAGACTTTATTCTAACCAATGTCGTATTAAGTCTCCTAATTGGTAATTGAGTACTCCTGCTTTTAATCTCGTCATAAATACAGGTTTATTGGAGAACAACAGAGAACAAACAACATTATGAAAACAGGTCAGCGATAAAGTTACACTGAAGGTTTAAGCAAAGTGACTTTATCAACTAATAAAAATATTTCAATAATAACAAAAAAGGAAGGGAATCGTAGTTTGGCTGTTAGTCAAAACATTTTTCAGATTTTCTCCCCCTTCTTTTACAGATAATTTGTATTGTCTTTAAAAGATAAATTATTTCTGTGCTCTTCTATGCTGTTTATTTTAATCCTTAAAGCTTGTATTAGAAAGTTGTAGAATGAAAAGAAAGGGGCACAGTTGGACAGATGATCTTGTCCCTTGGAAATAATGCATTCCACTTTGACATCTCCACATGTTGCACTTTGTTATTTAAGTTTGAGTGCTATCACAATAAAAGGTGATATAGTGATCATATGTAGGGAGATCAATTCCCTTGTTTTGTCTTTTTGGAGCCTCAGATTTTGACCAGAGAGGCTGAATTACTTGTTTCTGTTAGTTTTCTCTGGAGAAGCACAGGAGAACTCTGATAAGTCTTGTTTTTTACTTTGCCCCCAACACTGGACTGTGCTGTTAATTGAATTACAATCTTGGTTACAGCTTTGGCTTCTCACAGCTATATTGATATTAACAGACACTATTGAAATTTTTCATTTAGCTGAGCAAAGAGCAAACTAAACTGTTTAAAATTACTTGTATTTAATTAAAAAAACTACTTCTCAAGACTTTTTTTCAATTTTAGAATGTAGATTTTTCATTAAAATAGACAGATTTAATTTAGATAAAAGTACTAGAGCTCATTTCTGCACATTTACAACGTGTGCCTGAGCAGCTCTGCTATAGATTGTCATGGCTCTATGCTCAACGTGTGGGAACAATTTGACTTAAAGACAGTTTTTTCCTGAGATAACCTGAATATATTAAGAATCTTAACATGGTTTCTGAATGATTTTAAATCAATGGTAAAGTGCGCACCAGATTTTGGCATGCATTGGATCTAATTTGTTTCACTGTCCTTGTAGTTAAAATTATATCTTTATTGAATTTACATTGTTGCTTTTTATTAGGCCCAATTGGTTTGGTAAACACACTCATGTGAGATTGTGTTCATGTTTTATGTTAGATACAATTAAACAGAAAATGCATGAAAGATTCTCAGAATAAGAAATGTTTCCGTTCTTCTGTCTCCTTTAAGTATTGTGGCTGATTGTTTCTTCATGGATTTCTGTTTGATTTGGCCAATTTCTTATATTTACTTCATTAGTGGGTTGATTAAAAATAATACTCCAAGATCTTTTTCTTCATCCTGAGTTTCCGGTGCACACGTTTTGTTTTTGAATTAAAGTTGCTGTCGTGGTTGATTTTATCCAATTATTTAATTCCCATCAGACACAGTTTTATGATACAAGCAGCTCCAGAGACTGAGTTTTCAATTCTTCTCCACTGACTTTATTAGTTTAGCTTTTTTTTTCTCCTGGCCCCCAGTTCACATATCACAGTAATAAAACACAACAGAGACGCAGGAGGGATGTTGGCAGGATGGCAACTGTTGATGAGGTGGCATTAGAATTTGTGTACATGTGTCTTTGCAGATTTTATTCTGAGTTTATGGGCAAATTTATTGCTATTCCTTCTGCTGAGAGCTTGTAATTGTGTTTTGTTTTTCCAAAATTAAAATGAGAAACTGCCTTAAGGACTTGTCCATTATTGTAAACCCAACCATGTTTACTGGCAGACCAAGGAAAATGCTGCAAAAATATCTTTCTGCATCACTCTGTGAATTGTCTTAATCCATCTTTCACAGAACACCTAGTGGCTTCATAAGAGCTTCCAGAGAGGTTTTGTTGTGCTCAGCAGCCTTTCAGAGCTCCTCTGTCTCTGACCTTAGGCTCTATCCTGCTATAACTCTCCTCATTACGATCTTAATGGACCAATCAGCACCACACAGGCCAAAGGCACATGTCTCTTCGCATTTTTCTCCAGAGCTTCACTGCTATGTTTTCATTTCTTTGCTTATATTTCCCATTCATAGTAGTTATCTGTCTATGATATCCTGTTTATTTTTGATTGGCTGGTTCCTCCCACCCACCATTTATCAACAGAATGCTCACTGGATGTGTGTATGCTGGAAGCACTTTAATTTTAATATCAAGAGCAGATGTTGTCTGCCAATCAGTAACAGCGCTAAAAAAGGTTTTTTTTTTAGCGCTGTTAAAATGCATAGGAATGCCGAAGGTATACAAGTCTATTTTCTTGCCATAAGACTGAACTCAAAGACTTGTGGCCCTTTGGTAGCAGCACATTAGAACCAGTTCCTGAATCACAAGCTTCTTATTCTTTAAAAAAAAAAACAAAAAAAAACATAGTGCATTGCACCCATCCTCATGTTGTAGGAACTAGGAATATGTGATATTATTCAGATTTGGAATGCAGTTTAAGGAACAGCTAACAGAAAGAGAATAATCAACTAATAATAATTATTAGTGAACTTTTTAACCTCATTCTGGGTTACAAGTGTCCCTGGTTTTTGTGATTTAGTCAAATTAAATGCAGTGTTTTTCCAAATTAAATTAGTTATTGTGGTAAAGCTCTGTGAATTTGCCAGGAATAATTGTGATTATGATATTTTCCCAAAATTATGCAGCCCGAGCAGCAAAACATTTTGTTCAGGTGCCATTTAGAACAAAGAGTCAGATATTGTATAATATATTTGAAGATTTGAAACATCTGTGTGTTTTCTTAGCTCAGATTTTGTCCTTTGCTTTCTGCAATGTTGTGAATGTGTTTATGGAAATTGTTGACCATTTTTCTGAAGCATTGCATCCTATTGGTACTATTTAGTATTTTTAACAATAATGTGATTTAATATTTTAATCCTATGCTACGTCATCATCCTACCAGGGACTCCAAATGACACGTAGCTTCTAAGGCTAAATTTAGCATATTTATTAATAATGAACTCATGTTGATTAAAGTTTTTTTAAATAAATAGATAATATAGTGTGCCCAGGAAATATATCCATAAATCTTGAATACTTGTGCATGATTGGCAGCACTAAGGCCAACCTCTTGGCTCTGATTGGCTGTTTCTATCCAGCAGCAGTGTTTCTCTGCAGGTGACAGTAGGACCACAGGGCAACTAAAATTTATTTCCACAGATCATCTGTCTCATGCTATAGTGTCATGACATTGTGATAGTTTGAACAAATATGTAAAAAACACATTATTCATCAAAGTTGCAGACTGCAGATTTATTCATGCTACCACCCATTTGAAAAAGGGGTTCTGTACTCTCGTAGATGGCACCAGGCGTGCTGTTCTCTGCGATGATGATAAAATACAAATGAACTCGCTCTATCTTAGAAAATGCTTCATAATGCGTTGTTTAATTAGACCATATTTTCACACATAAGCAATATCATATGCAGCTTTGGTTACTGGAAAACAATAAAAACAAATTAAAAACATTTCCAGTACTGTTTGGGAGCCTTGAATTAAGTAAGAGTGCAGACACATACTGCATTGTATAACAGAAAACAGTTTGTGTGTGTCTGTCATGGTGCTAAATACATATGGAAAGTTATGCAAAAAAGGATCTGTTGGGGTGATGAGAGGCAAGCCAACAAACACATCATCCTGATCACCTCAGATTGTTAGATTACATTAACTCCTAGTCCTGCCACTCTGTGTGCACATGTAGGTGCTACAGTCAGCAGATATTAGTGCAAATGTCAGCATGTGTTTATTTATTCATTATTCAACAAAACTTCTGCCTCAACACATACAGACCTCATCCCTGTAAACCAAGCTTGGATGTTCAGGAATAGATCATCAAAACTCAGTCTTTATAGATTAAGTGATGAGGTTGAGTAAGTGGCAGCTTGTTTGCAAATTCACCAAGTAATTCATAATCCATCTGGAGGAAGATGACAGCAAAGGACAAAAGGTTAAAGAACCATTAAAGCACTTTTCTGGATTAGAATTAAGCAGCAGAGCTTTTTAAGGAAAACAGAGACAGAATTCAAGCCAAAAAACTGAAGAGTTTAGAAAAACAATCATAGTCTAAACCGTTATTGATCTGGGTATAGGTTATTGGTTTAGGAATTAGTTAATTAAGTAATGTCTGTAACAAAGAGTGAGTAGTCATAACGCCATTTGTTGCTCAATTGAAATAGACTAGTTTGTTTTGAAAATGTAATGGATGTAAAAATTCCAACCACACTTCTTTTTTCTTTTACCTCCACAGGCTCCTTGCAGGGGGAACACCAGAGGAAGCTATACAAGGAGCTGCTGGCGAACTACAATCGATTAGAGAGACCTGTTGTTAATGATTCGGCTCCTATCCTGGTGGAGCTCGGCCTCACGCTGCTACAGATTATAGACGTGGTGAGGAAAACTGATTGTGTATGTATGTGAAACGATGTTTGGCCAGTATAGAGTAGAGATCAGCTTTGTAATGTGAATCTAAAGTGAACATTTTTAGGAATTGAATATTTTTATTATTGTCAGATAACAATACTTGTGCCTAGTGAAAATATTCACCCCGTTGGCTTTTTTTTTGTGTTTTCACAACCTAGAACTAAAAGAGATTGTTTTAGGGTTTGCATAATTTCACCGACAGAACATGTCACCAACTTTGAATATTTGATTTTCTTTTTAGTCTGAAACAAACAACAAGTAGACCAAAATAACAGAAAGCTTCACTCTGCATTCCTATCCACTGCCCTAAATTCAGTACTTTGTTGAGCCACGTTTTGCTGCAATTACAGCTACAAGTTGCCTTGGATAAATCTCTGTGAGTTCCCCTTATGTTGCTACTGAGATTTTTGCCCATTCCTCAAGGTAAACCTGCTCCAGCTCCTTCAAGTTATGTGGTTTTTGCTAGTGAGCAGCAATCTTTAAGTTTGACCACACATTCTAGTTTGAGGTGTGGGCTTTGACTAGGCCATTCCAATACATGTTTCCCCTTGAACCACTTGAGTGTTGCTACAGCAGAATGCTTTGGATCATTGTTCTGCTGAAAGGTGAAACTCCGTCTCAAATCACTGATGGATTGAAACAGGTTTTGCTCAGGAATTTATCATCATCCATCCTTCCGTCAATTCAGATCAGTTTTTCTGCTGCTGAAAAACATAAAAACATCCCCACCTCATGATGTTGCCACTAGGAATCTTGGATATATGAAAAGTAAAGATATGAGAGATATATCTGCCATGTGTAAATTAACTTAGTTCATAGCCTGAACTAAACTATCCATTTA
Source organism: Alfaro cultratus (assembly GCA_903066825.1). Lineage (NCBI taxonomy): Eukaryota > Metazoa > Chordata > Actinopteri > Cyprinodontiformes > Poeciliidae > Alfaro > Alfaro cultratus. The sequence goes on from CAEFZX010011406.1 coordinate 225,469, forward strand.
GGCAACGACTACTAAAAACACAACAATCTGGAAAACATTGCATTCAGGACTGATGTTGTGTGCTGCAAAAATGCTAAAAAAAGTGATAATGTAAAGCTTTTATGTGCCAAAGGGACAGATATGTATTTTTAACTCCATTCATAAGTGACATAAGCATTGTTCTTTTCATGTGTGAAACTTTTGTTATCCTTGGAATATTGCTTTTCTATTATTTAGCTACTGTGGAGATAACTGTTCATCATTACTGCTTAGATCCTTTGGGATCAGCAATGCTCATTGCAATGCCCAGAAACAGAGCAGCCATGTTAACACTTCATCTTTGAGAGAACTGAAGAAACTATTTGCTGACTTTTTTGCTGTACACATCATCTATTTTCTTTTCCTTTTCTTTTTTTCTGCTTTTATTCCCATCTCCAGGATGAGAAAAACCAAGTGCTAATGACCAATGCGTGGCTGCAGCTGGTGAGTCAAAATTTCTTAGGGACACATTATCAACATCTGAATGTGCTTCAATTACATTTTATGACACAATAATTTTGAAGAGCTTTTGTGATCATGTCGCTAGTATGAAGAGTGTCATGTCATGAAGATTGTATTAATGAAATCTAACTGTGCTCATTCAAATATGTTTTCATTCTTTAAAAGCATTTAACAATATTGCTTCCTGTCTGCCTCTGGTTGCTCTGTTTTTCTCAGTACTGGACAGATGTCTACTTAAGCTGGAATCCAGAGAATTACCCTGGTGTCCAGAACCTGCGATTCCCTTCTGACCAGATCTGGACCCCTGACATTCTTCTTTACAACAGGTCAGGACCACCCTTTCTTGGCCCATGTATATATTTTCTCTTTTTTTCTTATGCCAAACAAAATACTCCAAATTACGCATTTTGACAGTTTTCTACAGCAAATAAACTGATGTTTTTCTTCAAGATTTATTTGTTTTAGTGTACAAACATGTGATTAGAGTTATTTACTATTATGTTTGCTTGGTAATGAATTAGAAAAGGCCAATGAAGTGTGATGTCAGGAGCACTTGCATCACTTTTCATCACCCTCTGGCTGGCTAAACAGCTCAGCTGCAATCTTGAAGTACAATGCAAAACTCATTGAAAATATGAGATGTGTGAAACCTAGATGTTCATTGTTATAGAGTTGTCCCTTCCCCCAAAAAAATAGAATAATAAAGAATCACTTTGGTACAGAAACATTAGTTTTCAAAAACCTGTGAGAGCCTTCATATCAAAATGCTCTGTTAGCTTTTTACTATGATTTATTTACATTTACATGTCCTATTTCATTTTAGTATCTGAAATGAGTCGTTAAGTCCTGCGCCATGTGATGATGACCTTGTGACCTCTTCCTATCCACACTCAGGGCGTGTGGAGTTTGTTTGGTGTTTATTCATTAAATCTGTGTTGTTCAGTTGCTAAGTAGGATAGGAATTATTTGATGAGGTCAGTTGTAAGTTGTCCACCTTTTAATGATGTGTCTTGTCTTGAGGGCTAATTAATTGTCACAGAAATTGCTTGCTCATTAATGAAATTCAGAGGATTGGCCAAAGTGACGATCAAAGCGGTTACTCAATAAGAATCCAGAAACACTGAATTGTTAACTTTTCACAATATCTTTGAAATGTATCACTTTCTGGATGCAATATTTGTGTGAGCTTTCTTCTTTGGTGGTTTCTGCAAGCATTTGGAAAGCAAACATTAACATTATGTGAATAGTTTACATCTGAATAATAAATAATTGTATGAAACCCACTGAGAAATAAGTTTAAGATCCTGTAGAAAATGTACATTTATGTAAATTGCATGCAAATGGTACAGTGCTTTAGTGCTGTAGACAATTAAAAAGGGGAAGACAATAAGAACTAAATGGAGAAAACAAGCAACAATTTAAATATTTTGAATTATAAAAATTAAATGAAACAATTTTAAGATCCTCTTGCCAGGTTGGATAATACAGATTACAAAAATTCTTTGTGCATGATTTATTTATTCTTATTCCTTTTTGAATAAACTAGTAGTGAATATTACTATTGCTAGATATCAAAACCAGAAAAATGAAAACTATCTATTTACTGCATTACAATCATCACGGAGTTATAGATGGAGTGAGGAAGGAAGGAAGGAAGGAAGGAAGGAAGGAAGGAAGGAAGGAAGGAAGGAAGGAAGGAAGGAAGGAAGGAA